>PVKP010009887.1:38476-66608 GCA_004027715.1 Plecturocebus donacophilus | reverse complement strand
TGTCTCAATATATATATATATAATCTTGAGATTGCTTAGTGAGGCTGAAGGGAAAGACCAGACGGTGGGTGAAAGGTGGGAGAACTGGGCCTGGAGCAGGCTTTCTGCAAGGAGAAGTCAAGGTATAGCATCCTCTGAAGCAGGAGAGAGAATAGGGAGCAAACAGGGACCAAAGCACTCACTGCTTACGGTACTGGAGGCCCCCAGGATGTGAATGCTCACTGCCTTGCTCTGGACTGCTAGATGAGAGCTTTTGACCCAGTCCTCTCCTAACTGCAGGTGTATAGACTCTTCTAGCCTGAGGAATCCTAAGGGTGCAAAGTTCCACACCTGCCTCCATAGCACTTTGCCTGTTGCTAAGAGGGCTCATCAGAGAAGAAAGAATGGCTGTCAGCCACCTGCCAACCATGGTCCAGGTGAGTGGGGGTTTCTTCCCCCTAAATTGCTTTCTGGATTTGAAGAGTGTGGCATGTTTCCTTCCTCAGACCAGGAGCTTTTCTCCCAATCCAGCCCCACCCAGACACTGACCTCAGTTGCTTCTTCCCAACCAACCCCCTACCCATATCCGGCTCATCCTGGTGGATATTGGAGCTGCATCATTTGCTAAAGGTCACATAAATTTCACAACTGGGACTGGAACACAGGTTCCTATGAAATCAAAACCTGTACTCTTTTCATTAGCACATAAGTTTAGGGCTCTGAAATGGTAAAGGCATGTATTAGTCCTTTTTCGCATTGCTCTAAAGAAATATCTGATCCTCAGTAATTGATAAGGAAAGAAGTTTAATTGACCCACAGTTCTATAGGCTGTGTATGGTGTCAGCCTCATCTACTTCTGATGAGGCCTTAAAAAGCTTCTTCTCATGGGGGTAGGTGAAGGGGGATGCAGGCACATCACATGGTGAGAGAGGGAGCAAGAGAGAGAAGTGGGAGGTCCTAGACTCTTAAACAACTGGATCTCAGGGGAACCAACTGGTGAGAATTCACTTAGTACCAAGAGGATGGCACTAAGCCATTCATGAGGGATCTACCCCCATGATGCAACAGCTCCCACCAGGCCCCATCTCCAACATTGGAGGTCACATTTCAACAAGAGATTTGGAGGGGACACACATCCAAACCATATCAGGGTGGTACCCCACACAGAGCTCAGAGAAGGGCAGAGTGGGAATACTTTTTTGGGGAGGTGGGACTTATTAGACTTTTTTATTTTAATGACACTTGCCTTTTTTTAACCAATGAAATAATTGAAAAGACTATGCTTCCAATAAATTCCTAAAACGCTTTGAGCAGGCCTAGCATCTTTAGAATAAGAATGTGGACTGTGCTTTGAAGGAGACAGTATTCGTTTGGGCATATACATTCTGATACATTTGGTAAAATTGTTCTAATTCCTTCATGTTTAAATCTCCCTAAGGACTGGAATGTGTGGCAGGAATCACTGGAAAGGATGACCAGCTGGGTGAGAGTGCCATGTTCAACATAGCCCAGCTCACCGGCTGCTCCCCTCCTCCTCCTCTTGGCTTCTGACCTGTCACTTAGGACCCATCTCATGCACTAGGTTTTCTGTGAAACCTCTCTCCACCCACGGTTCCAGTCTGCTGTGATATTTTCCTTCCCTAGCCTTTTCCTCAAAGTCATTGTCGATGTCACACAATTTATCTCACGTTTAGAGGCTGCCTTAATTTGGTTGGCATTTAACAGACATATGTTAGGGCTGTAAATGTGCCAGGAATTATGATCTGGGGTAGAAATACAAAGTGAAGGATAAATAGTCCCTGACAAATTGGTTCATGGCTTCAATTCAAGTGTTTCTTGACTGCCTGCCATTTTCCAAGGCTTTGGATGCAGGTAACAGAAACCTAATTCAGACTGTCTTAGGCAGAAGCAGCACTTACTGGAAAGATACAGAGGTGTTTCCCCAAATGCAAAGGCAAAGACACAGCTGGATGTTGGTTATGGAAGTGGAGTCTAGAATAACCTGAGAGCCCTTTCTCATGGACCTTTGGTTTCTTCTCTGGGCTTCTGCTTACCTCTTCTTTCTCAGTGAACACTGGCTCCCTTAGCTTCTCAGCCAGCTGGGAAAACCAGAGCTGTAATAGCTACTGGATTTTACATACGAGGTTAGGTTTCAGGTACACCTGTATGTCAGGACAGAGAGACTTTCCTCTGTGACCCCGTCTCAGAGTTTCTAAGAAAGGGACTAGTTCTAATCAGAAGGAACAAGGTCCTGTTGCGTAGAATGACTGGTTCCATGGGACCCATGAGTGTATGCACATGTGCCCACGTGTGCGTGTGTGTGTGTTGAGGGTATGTGTCACAGGATGTGTTGGGGGGGACGTATTTGTTTGTGTGTGTGTTTGGGTTCATGTGTGCTTGCATGTGTGTGTGGCGGGTGTGTGGGGGGATGTGCAGGGGCGTGTCTTTGTGAGTTTGTGTGTATGTGTCTCTTTGTGTGTATTTCTGTGTGTGTACATGTGAGGGTATGGGTATGGGTGTGTGTGTTTGTGTATATGTGCATGTGCACATGTGTGGTGTGTGTATGTTTTTGTGTTTGTATGTGGGTGTATGGATATGGATGTGTGTGTGTGCTTGTGTGTGTGTTTGTGTGTTTTTGTATGTGGGGGTGTCATTAGGGTGTGTGTGTGTCTGTGTGTGGGGTGTGGGTATGGGTGTGTGTAGGTGTATGTGTATGTGTCTCTAGGGGGTGGGTATGGATGTGTGTGTTTGTCTGTAGGTATATGTGTGTGTAGATGCATGTGTGTGTGTGTGCCTCTGTGTGGGGGGTGGGAATGGGTGTGTGTGTTTGTGTGTAGGTGTATGTGTGTGTGTCTGTGTGGGGGTGGGTATGGGTTTGTGTATTTGTGTGCAGGTGTATATGAGTGTGTGTCTCTGTGGGTGTGTGGTTATGGGTGTGTGTTATGTGTCTGTGTGTGGAGGGTGTGGGTATGGGTGTGTGTTGTTTCTGGGTGTCTGTGTGTAGGTGTATGTGTGTGTGTAGGTGTGTATGTAGGTGTTTGTGTATTGAAGTTGGGAAGGTACACCCTGAAGAAAAGCAGGAGTCGCTGAGCAGCCACTGATAGGTGCCATGTTCCAGATGTGGGCCATGTTCCAGATGTGGGGAAGGCCAAGAGATGTAGAGACTGGCAGTCCACATCTTGGAGTTAACAGTCTAGTGGGGGAAACTGAAAGTAAACCAAACATCACAATAAAATGGGACAGTGCCTTGATGGCCCTCATAGGCAACTGTGGGAACTGTCAGGGAAGGCTGCGCTCAGCGAGTGGTGTCTATGCTGAGACCTGAGTAGGATTTGGTCCCCTGGGGTAAAAGGAGAGGCAGGGCTGGGCAGTTTGAGGGAGATAGAGACAATGTTCTAGGCTAGGCCAGGCATAGTGGCTCATGCCTGTAATCCCAGCCCTTTGGGAGTTTTGAAGTGGGTGGATCACGTGGTCAGGAGTTCAAGGCCAGCTTGGCCAACATAGTGAAACCCTGTCTCTACCAAAACTACAAAAATTAGCCAGACATGATGGTGCACAACTGTAGTCCCAGCTACTCTGGAGGTTGAGGCAGGAGAATCACTTGAACCTGGGAGGTAGAGGTTGCAGTGAGCTGAGATGTTGCCACTGCATTCCAGCCTGGGTGACAGAGTGAGACTCCATCTTGACAAAAAGAAAGAAAAGAAAAGAAAAGAAAATGTTCTGGGCTAAATGAATGGCAAGTTGGAAGTCTCAGTGTTGAGGAAGCCTATCTTCACCACAATATGTGTTTCTTCAGAGTGTGTAGCAATGTCTACTCCAAGGCTCAGCCCCTACGAGACCCTGAAGAGGGCTTAACTGGCCACAGAACACCAGCTCCCTGTGTGCCAGCAGTCCTGTAAATCTCCAGAAGCTTTTAGGGGCTGCCAGACTCTTTTCCAAATAACTATGTGCAGGAGTTGCTCCTGGTCAAGGAGAATGAATTTGTTTTTACAGGAATCGGTGACCTTCAAGGATGTGGCTGTGCTCTTCACCCAGGAAGAGTGGGGGCAGCTGAGCCCAGGCCAGAGGGCCTTGTACAGGGACGTGATGCTGGAGAACTACAGCAACCTGGTCTCACTGGGTAAGTGGGAGCCCTGCAAGGTTTCTCTTCACTTTCAGAGATCTCCTTGGGACTCTTACATTGACACCATATAGAAGGTTCGGTTGGACCAATTGAGGATGCCGTTTTCAAGAGTGTTATTAATACTTGCCTGTCCTTAGTGTCCTGGGCACAGGCCTCTTTTGGAGTCCTCTCAGATGCCTCAAAAGTGACTAGGGGTCAAAGGCTTCGTTTCTGGCAGGGAGAGGAATGTGTGAACAGATTGTTTTAGGCTTGAGTCATCTTTTCCTTCCACTAGGAATGCACCTGGCCCTGGGCTTTCCTATCAAGTCCCCTTTTCCAGGAAGTTCTGAGGGCCAGGCTTTGTCTTTGCAATGATTTTTACCTCTTATATGAACAGATGTGGTTCATTTTTGTCTCCCCTCAAAAACAGGACTCTTAGGACCCAAACCAGATATATTTTCCCAGCTGGAAAAAAGGGAAGAGTGGATGCCAGAGGACCCCTCTGGAGGCTTCTGTCTTGGTAAGAATCATGTGTGTGGGAGACAGGAAGGAGCCCTGCTGGGTAGGGAAGGCAGGAAGACTTGCAAATGCACCAGCCTGTGGATTGAGAACGCGCCTCTTTCACCTTTGTTCACCTTCATACCTTGTTGCTTCATTTGTGCTAGCCTGCACTGCCAAAATGTTGTAGGCCTGGACCCTTCCCGCAATGATTTTTCTTCTCTCCTTGTTTGGCATAGATTAGTAGAGTCTCTGGTCTAGAAAAGACTCAACTTCATCTGGGCAGTTCTCCCCACACCCCTGTGCATGGGTGTCCTGCTCAGCATCTGACAGTGCGGTCTCTGCCTGCCCTTCTCTCATGAGGAGCTGCAGCATGGCAGCTTCTGGTCTTAAGAGCCAGTTATCATGTGCCTACTAGGTATCTCCTCTAGTAAACATTGCACTTTTCCTCAACTACCTCGATATGTGTTTGGCCACGTAGATTATCTTCTACATTTTGCCAGCCATTGTCTTAAGAGTGCTAGTTCCATGGAGACCAGCTTTATTGCATATTTTGCTGTGTAGCTCACACCTAGCACAGTGCTTGGCACATAGTAAGTGGCACAGACTTGTTGCCTGGGGATACAAAAGACATGGCAGTTTGGTGACTGTTACTTGTCTTGAGGAGCTTATTGCATCTGGTGGCTTAAGGGCAGTGGTGTGTTTTTCCCCCATAATCCCCAGTATTCTAGAGCGCTTAGTGCCTTACCCAAGCACTATAGTGTTTCACTTTCAGCTAGCATTTTGCAGGCTGTCAAGTATTTTTACAAACCTTTTGTTATAGATTTTTCACAGTAACCCAGTGTAGTAGGCAGGAATTTATATCCTACAATAAACAAGTGTGTACCTGGAATATCTAGGACCCAATCTGTTATAGAAATTCAGTATCCTTTTATTTTTATTTTTTGAGATGGAGTCTTGCTCTGTCGCCTAGGCTAGAGTACAGTGGCACAATCTCGGCTCATTGCAACCTCCACCTACTGGGTTCGAGTGATTCTCCTGCCTCAGCTTCCCAAGTAGCTGGGACTATAGGTGTGCACCACCATGCCTGGCTAATTTTTATATTTTTAGTAGAGGCAGGGTTTCACCATGTTGGCCAGGCTGGCCTCGAACTCCTGACCTCAAGTGGTCCACCCACCTTGGCCTCTCAGAGTGCTGGGATTACAGGCGTGAGCCATCTCGCCCAGCCAGAAATTAAATATCTTAACTCTGAAACTCAGTTGTCAACAAAAAATGTTTAATATATCCAATAGCATTCTTCTGAATAATCTATGAACTTGTATGTTCCATTACCAAACTAAGGCATTTTAAATATTTTATTCTGTATTATACAAAGAGTCTTATAACAAAAATGGAGGAAATTAAAAGAAATTCATTCACATTTCTACCAACTTGGCATAACTGTTTCTACTTAAATCATACTATCATCCAGTCATTCATGATTCATGAAGTCTAATTCTTCATTGCACCCTTGAGAGAGGAGTATGAAGATGAAGAGGACTTTTTTGCCTACAGAGTTTCATAGTCTGGTGTAGGTGATGACATGAAAGTACAGCCAGCTGCAGTTCAGTGCATCCAGGCCCCTCCCTGCACTCTGATCCTGCAGGCCTGATTTCTGAGTTGCCTGGTGATGGGGCACAGGGGCTGGTTTGTGAAGGATGATTAGCAGTTAGCCAGTCTGACATCAAAGGAGATTTAATTTACATCTCAAGAAAGTTTTATAGCTTTTCCATTTCCTATTACAGTTTTATATGTATATATAATCTATTACATTTTTATATATTATATAAATTATGAATTCTATAATTTATATCAGTAAGTAAATTTACATAATGTATAATTTATGTAAATTAGATGTGTGCGTGTATATATATATATATTTTTTGAGACACAATCTCCTTGTGTTAGCCAGGCTGGAGTGCAGTGGTGTAATCATGGCACACTGCATCCTTGAACCTCCTGGGTTCAAGTGATTCTCCTGCCTCAGGCTCCTGAATAGCTGAGACTCCAGGTGCTTGCCACTACCTGGCTAAGTTTTATTTATTTTTTATTGTTTTTGAGACAGAGTCTCGCTCCGTCACCCAGGCTGGAGTGCAGTGACACATTCTTGGTTCACTGCAACCTCTGCCCCCTGGGTTCAAGCGATTCTCATGCCTCAGCCTCTTAATAAAGTCCTGAGTAGCTGGGATTACAGGCGCCCACTCCCTTGCCTGGCTAATTTTTTGTATTTTTACTGGAAACAGCTTTTCTCCATATTGGCCAGGGTGGTCTCAAACTCGTCACCTTAGGTGATCTGCCCCGCTCAGCCTCCCAAAGTGCTGGGATTACAGACGTGAGCCACTGCACTTGGCCTTTCTTTTTTAGTATTTTGTCCAGGCTGATCCCAAACTCTGGACTTCAAGCAATCCTCCTCCCTCAGCCTCCTAATAAAGTTATATTTTAAAAAAATAGATCTCCTATTTTGTTTTTTGTTCACTGAGAATTTCTGCTGTAAAGAAGTGCTAGTCATTTCCAAATGACTAGTATTTTCCCTTCCTAGTATATTCTTTCTTAATATGTTTATTGAATTCATTTTTAGTTTTTTTCCTCTTATTTCTGTATTTCTGTTTCATTTCTTAATGACTGGCTAAGACGTCAAAGACCATAGAGAGCAATGGTAATAGGTTTTCAAAGTATTAAATCTAGATATTTTCCATTGTTACACTAATTAGTCATAGTTTATAATATACATTTTTTTTGTGTGTGTGGAGACAGGGTCTCACTGTGTTGCTCAGACTGATCTCATACTCCTGGGCTCAAGTGATCCACCAGCCTCAGCCTCCCAAAGTTCACAGGTGTGAGCCACCTTGCCCGGCTGACACTTACTTTTAATCATAATAAGAAAAAAGTCTTTGGTAAATAGCTTTCCTTTTTAGTTTTTCTATTCTCTGTGCTACGAGCCAGAGGAGGTGAAAAAAGCTGACATTTGAGCACCTGTGGATCAGCACTGGACTGAGAGATTTGGGGGGATTTATGTTAGCTGCCCCTTTTAATTCTTACAACCTGTGAGGTGAGGATGACTGACTCTACTGCAGAGAAAATGGAGCCTCAGCTGCTGAACTAATTTGGACTGATGTAATGCTGCTATTAAGAGGCAAGTCAGGGTTAGCATGAAGCCAGCAGGAGACCCATCCGACCCTTAAAGTGTTACACTTTCTTCCCCTCTCCAAAAGAGCTTAAATTACATAGAAATTGTTCACTCACTAAATGTAAAGAAAAGTGATCCCTTGAATAGTTGCTAATACCTTTTATAGTTTCTTCCTTATTTATCTGTTAATTGTAAACAATTACATCAATTGTACGTTTCATTAGTTTTATTGTTTTTTTTGAGTTATAAAATATATTAGATTACAACTATGTATCATCTATGACTTTAACATTGTATATTATAGCCTCTTATTTCCAATTTTATTATCTGAATTTTTTTCTCTTAAATTTGCTTAGAATTTCTTTTAGAGAACCATTTCTTATTTATTGCTCTTACATGTAATTTCTACACACTCCATTATTATTTCTTTTTTCCACCATAAAATAAATGTTTTGAATATTGTACATCATGTATACAAAAAGTAATATGTAGTATTTTTGAACAGTTTAAAGAATGATAAGGAAGTGATGCCCATGTCTCACCATCCAGCTTGGGAAATGGAATGCTGCCGTACTTTTGAAGTCCACTGTGCCTCTCTGTGCTTTCCACCTATTATAACAAAGAGAGCTACTAGCTTGAATGTTATATCCGCACCTCCTGTGCGTCTCTTCGTGGGTTTGCCACAGACATCTACAGATCTAAGCAATATTTGCTTGGCTTTGCATGCTTTAAAACTTAACATATATATACTTTACTGTAGAAACCTTTCTACAACTGGCTTTTTTCAGATCCCTGTTGAGGCATGTAGCTCTAGGTCATTTCTGAAATTGCATTTTTCTTTCAATGACTATACCTTAATTTATCTATTCTTCTGCTGCCGGTTGTGTAAGTTGCTTCTAGACTTTTTACTGTTATGGATAATGCTGACCTGAATATTCTTGTACATGTTTCCTTATATACATGGACCTTGTTTGGGAGTTTCTTTGTGTGTATTCATCGATGTAGAGGTACTGGATTTAAGGGTATATCATTAAATGCCTGTATTACTTCGATTAAAAATAAATGCTTAAAAGAAAGAAAAGGGAGAAAAAAACAGAATAAACTCCAAAAAAGTTGAAGTAAATAGTGAATAGCAAAAATTAATAAAATAAACACAAATAGAAAGCATCAGCAAAGTCAAATGTTTATTCCTTTAAAAGTCGGTCCTTTATATGCTCCTTCAACTTTACTAGATATTCCCAGATTGATCATCAAATTAATTGTTCCAAATTACACTAATAGTTGATGTAAATTGCTGTTACTTAAATTTGGAACTGTCAGAGTTTTAAGGAATTTTGTTAGTTTTATACCTGATAAATGGTATCTTGTGGTCTTTGTTTATGTTTCCTTCATTACTAGTGAGGCTGAACATCTGTTCATATATTTATTGATTATTTACATTCTATGACTTACACATTCCTATTCTTTGCTGATTCTTCTATTATACTTTCTTTTTCTATTAATTCATAGGAGCTCTCTCTGTATTTAGGAATCCGTACTTTATCAGTTGGCATGTATGTCCGTTATCTTCTCCAGTCTATAGCTTACCATGTCTCTTTCTTTATGAACAGAAGTTCTTATTTGATGAAGTAAAATATATCAGTCTTTGTCTTTCTGATCTTTATTCTTAATGCTTTCTGTGTCCTGTTTAAATGATCTTTTCTACCCTTTGATCCATGAGGGAAGAACTTTGTCTTGTTTGCTCTTGTATCTTGGGCATACTAGGTCTCAGTATGTATTTGTAGAATAAATAAATTTCTAATAATATTTACCTTTTTCTTTTCTGTGTAAGTGTTGTTAAAAGTTTGTCCTTTTTTAGGACTTTTAAAGGAATAACATTTGACTTTGCTGATCCTTTCTATTTGTGTTTATTTTATTAATTTTTGCTATTCACTATTTCCTTCAACTTTTTTGAATTCTGTTTTTTTCCCCTTTTCTTTCTTTTAAGCATTTATTTTTAATCGAAGTAATACAGGCATTTAATGAAACTCTATGAGGTTTGTAGTGAACAATGGTGGCTCTCTCCCCCAACTTCCCCATTTTCCCCTCTCTAGAAGTAACCACTCTCTCTTCTTTTAGCTGATTATTTGATATATTTGCTTCCATTTCTCCAAGTGACATGTTTGTATTGCTACCTCTTGACTTTTCAGTTTTAGATATTATGTATTGAATTCTTTCTATAAAAAGAGAGGCTTAAACTCATCCCCTGCCCCTTCAACTACTCCTGCCTACTGCACTTTCCATTCCCTGTCCACCCGGTTGTAGTGTAGCTTTCATTTCATCAGTAGTCAGTGTTTTTACATTCTTAAACACTAAGCAATGTATTCCTAGAGTTCATTGGTTCTTAGTTTAGTTTATATTGTCATTAATTTGATCATAGCCCTTCTCCCATTGTCTTTATCTTTTCTGGAGCCTTCTGACCTCCATTCTAGAAGGCTTGGCCTTCTGCATCTGGTGCCCAGCTGGCATCTTGAGAATCCCCTTCTCTTCTGGGCTGTTCATATGCTGTTCACTGGGTCCCGTGTCTTCTTTCATGGTTTGCTCTCTCCTTTTGGTGGCACACATCTCCTTGTAGTTTCCTCCGGAAGGATGCAAGGAAATAAATATTTTGTAGCTTAGCTTGCCTGTAGATGTATTTTTTCCTCCCTGACACTTTATGGATCATTTGATTGGATACAATTCAGGACTGGAAATCATTTTCCTTCAGAAATTCGACATTACTCCATTGTTTTCTGGACCTCAGGCTGCTGTTAAGAAATCTGAAATCACTGTTTCTTAATCATTTATAACCTGTTTTTCCTCTCTGAAAACTTTCAAGATCTTCTCATTTACTCCAGTGACCTTAAGTTTCCCAATGATGTTTCCTGTTGCGATTCTATTTTTATCCACAGAGCATTGATGAGCCTTTGGCTGAGCATTTAGTGAGTCTTTCCATCTAAAATTCCTGCCCAGCCAGGTGTGTTGGCTTACACCTGTAATCCCAGCACTTTGGGAGGCTGAGGCAGTTGAATCACTTGAGGTCAAGAATTCAATACCAGTGTGGCCAACATGGCAAAACCCTGTTTCTACTAAAAATACAAAAATTAGTCAGATGTGATGGCGGGAGCGTGTAATCCCAGCTACTCGGGAGGCTAAGGCACATCGCTTGAACCTGCCTGGGAGGTGGTAGTTGCAGTGAGCTGAGACTGCACCACTGCACTCCGGCCTGGGCAACAGTGAAACTGTGTCTCAAAAAATAAAAATAAATAAATAAAATAAAATTCCTGCCCATTGGCTGTAGGACATTTTCTCTATTACTGTTATATTTCTAGCTTCAGTTTTTTTCTTTTTCTCTTTGTGGAATGCTTGACACGAATATTGGACACCCTAGCCTGTTCTAATTTTCTTCTCTGATTATTGAAATTCTCATCTTTTATGCTGTTTTGTGTATGTGCTTTTTGACAGGTTTCTACAACTTTATCTTCCAACTCTTCTGTTGAGGTTTTTTTTTAACATAATTCTTACTCGGCTTCATCAAATTACAATTACATGAAATAAAATTCACCAATTTGAAGTGTAAATTTGATCAGTTTTGACAAATGTGTACAGTTTGTAGCCATCAGAAAATCAAGGAAAAAAACATTTTTCTTATCCCCCAAAGTTCTCTCTTACCCCTTGGCCATTAATTCCCTCACCTTCTCATAGCCCCTGGCTGCAACTAACCTACTTGCTACCACTGTGAGTGCCCCTCTCCAGGATTTCATATGAATGGAGTTGCACAGTGCATGTTCTGTCTGGTCTCTTCATTGGCATCATGTGTTTGACGTTCCTGCCTGTTGTTTTGAATGTCAGCAGTTCCTTGCCATTGCTGAGTAGCCTTCTGCTGTTTGCTCATCCAAATCCCACAGTTTGCTCATCCATTCATCGCTAGTGAGCATTTGAGTTTACAGTTTTGGGCTAAAGCCACTATGAACATTCTTGTGTAAGTTTTTGTGGATAGTTTACATGTTTTGTTTTTGTGGGCATATGTTCCCACTAGGGTAATTGCCTAGGAGGAGGATTGCTGGTTGTATACCAAGTGTGTGTTTACCTCTGTAATAAACTGTGAAACTATTTTCAAAGTGACCATTCCATTTTATATTCCCACAACCATGTAGGTGAGATCTGGTTGCTTCTTATCGCACTGATTAGGACCTCCTTCACAAAGTTGAGTAGCAGCTGTAGAGGGGCAGCCTTGCCTTCTTCCCTATCTTAGCGGGAAAGCATTTAGTCTTTCACCATTGAGTATGATGTTAGCTGTAGGCTTTTTAAATACTCTTTATTAGGTTGAGGAAGTTTATATCCATTTCTGGTTTGATGTGAGGGTTTTATCACAAATTTGTACTAAATATTTGTCTAATGTTTTTCTCAATCCTTAAGGTGATGCTGTGGTTGATATAATGAATTATGTTAGTTTTTACGGACCAAGTGAAAGTTGTATTCCTGGGATAAATGTAACTTAGTTTTTACTTACTATTGTTTTTAAGTATTGTGAATTGGATTTGTGAACATTTTGTTGAAGATTTTGCATTGATTTTCATGAGCGATATGAGTCTATAGTTTCCTTTCCTTATGACATCTCTGTCTCTGGTCTCAGAGTAACGTTGATCTCACAAAATGAACTGGGAAATTTCTCCTTCTGTTTTCTGGGAAAATTTGTGTCAAAATACTGTTATTTCTCCATTAGATATTTGGCAGAACCATTGAGGTATTCTGGGCCAGGAGCAGAAGACTTATGGGACAGTTTTAAACTATAAATTCAGTTTCTGTGGCTTTCTTCTCTTTGATGGTTCACAGATTACAGCGACAGCCTTCCCAAACCCTGTCCTCTCAATTTATTGAGATCCTGGGCTCTGTTTTGGTCCTGTGCCATGACCTGGGGCCTGCTTCCAGGAACTATACTGGGGCATCCGTATGTCTTACCAGGCTTGTTTTCCTTCTCTCAGGGACCACCATCCTCAACCATCATTTGTCATTTACCTAAAAATAGTCATTTCGTACTTTTTTCTGGTTTTCTAATTGTTCACAGAAGTAACTATTTCATTTTTGAATTCTCTAATCATTTTTAATTTCCAAGAACTCTTGTTTCTCCGAATATTGCCTTTTAAAAAGATAAACTCTTATTCCTGTTTAACAGTTAAAATATCTTACATTTGAAGATAATGATTTTCAAAAACATTTTCTTTTCCCATCATTGGGTCTATTTTTTCTAGTTTTCTGTTTGATGATTTTGGTATTTCTTTCCTGTTAGAGGCTTTCCTCAGCTACCTAGTAATCCCTCATTGCCTACCAAAGTAAACAATGGGAAGACAAACGTCCTTTTGGAAGCTCTGCGTAGGTAAGTGGGGCTTCAGTCTTCACACAGTTCTCTGACCCCAGGTGTCTTCGGTCTAGACCAGCTTTGTTTTGCTCTCTCCTGAAAAAAAAAAATTGGCCACCTTGAGAAAGGGCAAATCCCCTAGTTCCCTTGAGTTGGGAAGAGGGTCTGGATACCTAAGGGCAGGCTAAACTGACCTTAAACCAGTCTTCCCTATTTTATCCATCCTAACTTCCACTTCCAGATAAAATTGATAGGACCAATTCTTGAAAGTTGGTGATTGAAGAGTGAATTGGTCTAGCGTTTGGTCCCTCCCAGTGTTTGTTGACCTCTTAACTACATTGTATAGGAGGCTTGGAACATATTACTTGTATGCCACTTCAAACCCTACATTAAGTACATTAAGTATTTAAAATTTTTTTTTTTTTTGAGATGGAGTCTCACTCTGTCACCCAGGCTGGAGTGCAATGTCGCCATCTCGGCTCAGTGCACCTCCGCCTCCCAGGTTCAAGCAATTCTCCTGCCTCAGCCTCCAGAGTAGCTGGTATTACAGATGCATGCTACCATGCTCAGCTAATTTTTGTGTTTTAGTAGAGACTGGGTTTCACCATGTTGGTTAGGCTGGTCTCAAACTCCTGACCTTGTGATCCACCTGCCTTGGCCTCCCAAAGTGCTGGGATTACAGGCGTGAGCCACCGCACCTGGCCTTTTTTTTTTTTTTTTTTTTAATAGGACCAATGCAGGTAGAGTTATTGCTGGGAACCAGCCCAACCCTGTACTTGGGTGCCCCATGTCCCAGCAGTGACAAGGGAGTGAGAAAAGAAATAAAGACAAAAACACAAGTATAGAATTTTACAGCATGGGTCCAGGGGTCCAATGCACTCTCTAGGTGTGATCCGAGTGTGGGATGATCCGAGCTGGCCTTGAGCTCTAGGCTTCATGTGCTTTTATTGGATACATTACTTTGTTAGTCTTGCAGGCTGTCGGGGGAGGGGGATTGAGGAGGAAGATAGCTGGAGAAAGAGCGTGTTTGCAGCATTCAATAGCAAACGTGGTTCTCCTATGAAACGCTAACTAAGGACACAGATTTTACCACCCATTGTCTCTCCAGGTGTTTTGGCAAGAGAGGTGCAGCGGATAAGGCACCATAAGGTCTGACCACACACAATGCATCAAGGGGCTTTTCTCTCCCGAGCATTGTAGACACAGAGCAATCGGAATTGCTCCATATTCTGAGAACATAGGCAGAGCCTGTGGCGATCCGGTGATCTCTGCCTTTTTAGGCCTTCCAGCCTTACCAGCTCCCATCTGCAAAGACCCTCCTGAGTCTTGTGAGCAGAAGTTGCATTATTTCCCAGAATCTTTTGCACAAGCTCCCTTTACGAGATCCTCACACAAACTGTGTTGGGAAGAGTTGTGGGACCAAAGCAATTTTTTCTGCTCTGCAACCGCACCGCAGTATTCTGTGGTTAGAGGGCGTTCTCAGATGGTCCTTACCATAGGCCTCCTGTTACGCTTGGTCTCTGCTTTTATTTTACTGCACCATAGTTTGGATATGATCCAAGGCACAAATCTCAGTGTACAAAAAGCAAAGCAAGCTTGTAATCATTTAACTATAAGTAACACAGGTCTGCCCCTGGCCATCTCTTCCCACAGGGTATGGCTCCTTAATTCAGCCTACCCTAAAGTGACTTGGTACCCAGCGAGTGTGACTGAGTTGCTCACACCAGAGTGCTCTTTCATACTGCAGGCTAAATCAGTGCCAGTAAGTCCAGTCTTACTGAGCTGGCTTAATTCATGCCTCATTAATTTTCAGTGTGGTCAAACCAAGATACATTTGACTCCTGTCTTGATAAACTCTTTTTGAAGATGAGTGTTATCATGTAATATAGAATATTTTAAAAGTCAAATAATTGCTCTCAAAAAATATTTTAAGTCATATGTTCTCTGATATATAGATGATGTGTTTTTAATCACAATCAAGAAAAGGTTTTAATAGACATCAGTATCCAATAGCTGTTAGAAAAGATAGATAGAAATTGGTATTTTTATTTATTATTTTTGAAAGCCATATCCCAGATTTTTAAAAGCAAACTTTTTGAACTTTATACAGAATCTGTTTCCTGTATATATCATACAGAAAAGTACATAGGTCATAAATGTCTGATTCAATCAATTTTTACTGTTTAAATATACTTGTGTAGTCAGCACTCACATCAAGAAATACAGCATTACCACTACCCAGTCCCCTTTCAGTTTCGTTTGTCTTAAAGATAACAACTACCCTGGCGAAGGATTTGTTTTGCTGGTTTTTAAGCTTTAAATCATACAGTGTGTATCTGGCTTCTTTCTTTTTCTTTTTCTTTCTTTTTTTTTTTTTTTTTTTTTTTGAGATGGAGTCTTGCTCTGTTGCCCTGGCTGGTGTGCAGTGGTGTGATCTTGGCTCACTGCAACCTCCACCTTCTCGGTTCCAGCGATTCTCCCGCTTCAGCCTCCCGAGTAGCTGGGACTACAGCTGCACCCCACCATGCCTGGCCAATTTTTATGTTTTTTAGTAGAGACGGGGTTTCACCATATTGGCGAAGCTGGTCTCAAACTCATGACCTCATGATCCACCAGGCTTGGCTTCCTTCCCAAAGTGCTGGGATTACCGACGTGAGCCACTGTGCCCAGCCTGGCTTCTTGCTTTCAACAGTATGTTTGAGATTCATCCTTGTTGTCACTTGGAACAATAGTTGGTTCATTCTATTGCTGTATAATGTTTTGCCATGTAAACCTGTTATTATTTGTACATTTTACTGTTGCTAGACATTTGGTTTATTTCTACTTAGAGCTGTTATGAATAGTACCATTATGAACATTTCTTGTGCAACTTTTATAGAACATATGTACACATTTTTCTTGATTAAATAGCTAGGAATGCTATGATTGTGCATATGCAAACTTTAACGGACATAGCCAAATACTTTTCCAAAGTGGTTATATGAATTTATACTCCTGCCAGC
This sequence comes from Plecturocebus donacophilus, assembly GCA_004027715.1. NCBI lineage: Eukaryota > Metazoa > Chordata > Mammalia > Primates > Pitheciidae > Plecturocebus > Plecturocebus donacophilus. The sequence continues at coordinate 50,484 of PVKP010009887.1, read as the reverse complement.
GTAATGTGAGGTTTCCATAGCATCCCTCATACATTTAGTATTATCATTAAAATGTTTTTCCTATCATTCTAGAGGATGTATGGTTATAACTGAAGTTGATCTTTTAATTTTTAGTATTTCAATATCCTCTTGTGAAATATCTGTAAATCATCCCCCCCACTTTCTATTTTGTTGTCTGATCTTTTGTTATTGGCTTATAGGGCTGTATACTTGAAATGTGGAATCCTCTGTCATATATATGCACTGCAAATATTGTTTCTCACTCTTGATAATGATGTCATCTGATAAATAGAAATTCTGAATTTTGAGATACCTGAATTCATCAGAGGTCTTTTTTTTTTTCTGGCTATTGTGAATGCTTGTTGTATTCTATTTAGAACATCTTAAGGCCGTGAAGAGCTGTATTTTCCTATAGTAGCTCTAGTATTTTGTCTTAAATACTTAGGTTTACAGTCCATATGGAAGATTTATTACTCATTATTTTCTATATGCATATCCAGTTGACCCAGGATCATTTGCTGAAAAGACCGTCTTTTCCCCATTGTATTGCACTGTCAGCTTTGTCATACATGAGGTGACTACATGAGGTACTTGAGTCTGATTCTGGGTTCTGTAATTTGTTCCATTGTTCTGTTTGTGTACAAATTTGTTTCTACTCTGTGTACAGACTCTGTTCTGTTCCATTCTTTCTATCTAATATTGTGTCAACACAACATTGCTTTAATTACTCTAGCATTATAATGAGCGTTACACTTGCTGATGTAAATTCTCTAGTTTTGTTCTTTTCTTTTCTTTTAGAATTTTAGAATTGGCTATTCAATTTTCACAAAATTCCTGCTGGAATTTTGATAGGAATTGGCTTGAAAGTGTAGATTAATGGGGGAGAATTGAGAATTTGAGGTCAAATGTGTTTATTGGGTTGTTGACATCATTTCTTTTTCTTTTCGAGACAAGTTCTTGCTCTGTTGCCCAGGCTGGAGTGCAGTGGTGTGATCGTAATTCACTGCAACCTTGAACTCCTGGGCTCATGGCAATCCTCCTACCTCAGCCTCCTGAGTAGCTGGGACTACAGGAGCATGTCACCATGCCTGGCTAATTTTTAAAATTTTCTGTAGAGATGAGGTTTTACCATATTGCCCAGGCGGGGTCTTGGACTCCGAGACTCAAGCAGTTCTCCTGCCTTGGTCCCGCAAAGTACTGGGCTTACAAGAATGAGCCACTATGCCCAGCCAATTCCTCCATAGTACTGGGCTTATAAGAATGAGCCGCTATGCCCAGCCAATTCCTCCGTTCCTTTTCTTTTTTTTTATTTATTTCTTTTTTTTTCAAGACGGAGTTTTGCTCTTATTGCCCAGGCTGAAGTGCAATGGTGCAATCTTGGCTCACCGCACCTCTGCCTTCAGGGTTCAAGCGATTCTCCTGCCTCAGCCTCCCGAGTAGCTGGGATTGCAGGCATGTGCCACCACATCAAGCTAATTTTGTATTTTTAGTTTCACCATGTTGGTCAGGCTGGTCTCGAATTTCCAACCTCAGGTGATCTGCCTGCCTCGGCCTCCCAAAGTGCTGGGATTATAGGCAGGAGCCACCATGCCCGGTCAGCCCCATTCCTTTTTCAGTGGTTTGATTTCTTAATCATTGAAGGTGCCGAATGAACATTTCTATGATTATAGATTTGTCTATTTTTCTTTTTTTCCCCTATTTTTACGTTATACATTTTAAAAATCATGTTGTTTGCATACAAATGAATATTTGTTGTATGTTCCTGGAGAATTAACCCTTTTGTCTATATAAAATACCTTAAAGTCTGTTTTCTCAAATATTGTGTGATTGCTCTTATATTAGTGTGAATATAGCACCTTTCTTTTGTCTGATATATCCTTTTAAATTCTTTTATTATTTCAGTGTCTACATTTTTGTATTTCTTTTTTAAGTGATAATCAATTATGCTTTTTTGTTTATCCAGTCTCACAATCTTAGTTTTTAAAAATAACTTAGTTAAGTTACTATGTATGGGATTTTATACCTACTATCCTATTATTTATTTTATATTTTACTTACTTGCTTTAAATCCCTTGTCTTTTTTCCTGCCTTCTATTGTATCAAATATTTTTATTGTGCCATTTTCACTCTGTATTTGCTTGTTAATTAACCTTCTTTACCTAGTCTTTTATTGTTAATGCTAATAAGTAAAACCAGCTTATTACTGTCCAAAATAAATTTTTATTTTTAATAATTCCCAGTGGTACTACCTTAATAATTAACAGTATTTTCATACTTCTATTTTTATTTTTGCTATACATTTTAATTCCACATACATTTGCAATTCATTAAGATATTATAATTATTGTAATATATAATCAATAGTATTGTTATCCACATACTTACCTTTTCCATTGCTTTTAATGCCTTCTTACATTTCCATATTTCTACCTGGAATTATTTTTCTTCTGCCTGGAACACATCTGTGTTTCTTTTAATGTAGATCTTCTGGTGACACAATCTGTTTTTATTTTTATGGAAATACCTACTTCATGTTTACTTTCTAGAAATATTTTCTCTGTGTGTTGAATTCTAGTTTGGCAGTTAGGTTCTTGCACTTCACATGTTACTTCATTGTCTTCTGGGTGCCATTGTTTTCATTAAGACACTGCCAGTCTTATTTTTGCTTTTTCAAAGGTAATGTATCATTTTTTTTTTCAAGCAACTTTCAAGGTAATCTTTGGTTTTCTGTATGCCTAGGTGAGGTACCTAGGTGAATTTTCTTTGTAGTTATCCTTGGAGCTTATAGTGCTTCTCAGAGTTCATTTTTCAACCTTTCTCTTTTTAAAAATGTTTTTTAGCTATGTTTTACTATGGATATTTTCTGCTTATGTATTTTTGTAGCTCACTGTTCCTCTCTTCTGCTGTGTTTGATATCTTGTTAAAAATCTATTGAATTCATAATTTCAGTTTTTGTATTTCTCAGTTCTAGGATTTCAGTTTGATTTTTCTGTTCCAATTCTTTCTTGTAATTCTCCTTCCTCTTTCCTTGAACATATTAATCCTGGTTGTTTTAATGTTCACATCTGATAACTCTGTTATTTGTGTTCTGCATTTCTTTTTCTGTTGTCTATTATTTCCCCTTCATTCAATTTCTTAGCACAGCTGGCTTTTATTGAGTCCCTGACACTATGTATGAAGGAGAGCCAAGGCTCTAGATGTTGTTCCTCCAGAGAAGATTTAAATTCCCTGCTAGCAGCTAGAGTGTAAGCAAACCATCTTCATCCAACCAAAGGGCTGTAATAGCTGGAGGTTGGTCACAATATTTATAAAGCTTTGTCAACTGCTCGTTTGCCTCTACTACTAGGTTTTAGCCCTGCAGGAGTCCCAGCTGAGAGCTTCACATGTCTACTGTGACCTCTCCTTGGAAGGTCATGGTTCCATAGTACCAAAAGACTATAGAAAATTCTGGATATCTGCTTAACTTTAGTCTTTTGCCCTGTAAAGCTTAAGAATTCAGTAAATTGTTTGAGTAACAAGCCACTGAGTATTGGGATCACCTCTCTCCCAAATATTAGACTATAAAGTCTGTCTGGGTAACATCTCAAGCCTTCAGTTAGTTAACTTTTTTCAGTTCAGATTTCCTAGTTGTATTCTGCAGAAATGTTAGCCTGCCACAGGCTACTCTATTTGGGCCAGAAGTGAAAGTAGTTCTTAGCATTTTGACATTTGGCAGTGCTGATGTTTAACTTTGACCATTCTTTGTTTTGAACAAGGATATATTAATTCTGAGCTCAACAGGATTTTAGTCTTGAAATGTGCCTGTTTACCTTTCTTTTCTTGATAAGTAAAGAGGTTTGTTTTTTTGATTCTAAAACAATACCAGGAGTGCCTTTTTGTAGAAAGATTTTCTGGAGCAAGTGGGAAAACGAGGTAATAAGGATGGGTTTTCTAGAATTTCTCATGAATTTTGCATCATCTGTGTTTAGAATCTAGTGCTTAGTATTACATTTTAGCCCCTTTCCTGTTTGCCCTGAGAAAGTCTACTATGACCTTGCTGGCAGTGCTTGCAGCTGCAGTGTTTATCCTGAGATAACTTTGCTACAAAATATCTCATGGCACATTTTCCTCCTATAGGTGTCACATTATTCATATGAGTTTGGAGACATTGCTTCCTCACAAGCAATAGAAGGTCCTTATTTTTTTTTCAGTAGATATGAGCATTTCACACAGCCTGTACAGCAGCCTAGCTTTTTATTATTCATCTGAATGCTCAAATGAGCCTATATCTTGATTTTAGTAATTACTCTGGAGTCAAGGTTTTTTTCATACCAAGTGTTGACTGCTATTTTCAGTAGCTTCTTAAGGCCACACCTGGGTTGTTTTAAAAACCATCTCTTTGAATAGACAGGGTATTTTTTTTCTTGTCTGTTAGCATTATGTGGTCTTCATCAGGTTTTTTTTTTTTTTTTTTTTGAGGCTTAGAAAATCAGATAACTTTTCTATTATCACAAAGAAAATATGTGTTGCACTCAATTCTAACCGAGGCCTGTGACTTGTAACATCATGCTTCCAAGCTCTCCTGCCTCGTGTATTACACATTAGATCAACCCCTGCCATCGTCCCCTCTTTACCCCTCTTCTCTGTCCTTTCTTACTGTTACTTCAGAAACTCTTCAGTTTGAAGAAAGGACAGAAAAGAGGGTAAAAGAGGGGACTAACAGGAAAGCTTACAGCTCTCTGTTAGCATTATGAACAGGCTTATCATCTTGTTCCATCCAAATGTTTTACTATGGACATTTTTATTTTTAACATCTTTCAGACTGGATGACTGTGCCTGTCCGTAAGAAGTCTACTCTCAAGGCAGGGGTTCCTGAAGAAGAATTGGATCAATGGACAATAAAGGAAAGTTTGGGTAGCAGTAGTTACTGGAAATGTGCTAGTCTGTTGGAGTGGCAATGTGGAGGCCAGGGTATCAGTTTGCAGCGAGTGGCACTCACTCACCCGAACACCCCGTCTGGGATCGGTGAACAGGAATGTGATGATTCTGGGAGCACTGTGAGCTCATCTCTTCATAGTGCTCAAAGCCAGGGACTTCAACCCAGCAAAAAAGCCTTTGAATGTAGTGAGTGTGGAAAAGTCTTCTCCAAAAGTTCGACTCTTAATAAACATCAGAAAATTCATACTGAAAAAACAAGTCAGAAAATTCATATTAAAGAGAAAAGATATGAATGTAGAGAATGTGGGAAAGCCTTTCACCAGAGTACGCACCTTATCCATCACCAAAGAATTCACACTGGTGAGAAACCCTATGAATGTAAGGAATGTGGCAAGGCCTTCTCAGTGAGCTCCTCCCTTACCTACCATCAGAAAATTCATACCGGAGAGAAGCCTTTTGAATGCAACTTATGTGGAAAAGCTTTTATCCGAAATATACACCTTGCCCATCATCATAGAATACACACGGGAGAGAAACCTTTTAAATGCAACATTTGTGAAAAAGCCTTTGTGTGCAGGGCACATCTTACCAAACACCAGAATATCCACAGTGGGGAGAAACCCTATAAATGTAATGAATGTGGGAAAGCCTTTAATCAGAGTACAAGTTTTCTTCAGCATCAGAGAATTCACACTGGAGAGAAACCCTTTGAATGTAATGAATGTGGGAAGGCCTTCAGGGTAAACTCTTCCCTTACTGAACATCAGAGAATTCATACTGGAGAGAAACCTTATAAATGTACTGAATGTGGGAAAGCTTTCAGGGATAATTCATCCTTTGCGCGACATCGGAAAATTCACACTGGAGAGAAACCTTACAGATGTGGTTTGTGTGAGAAAGCCTTCAGGGACCAATCGGCACTAGCCCAACATCAGAGAATTCATACTGGGGAAAAACCTTATACATGTAATATATGTGAAAAAGCCTTCAGTGACCATTCAGCCCTTACCCAACATAAGAGAATTCATACTAGAGAAAAACCTTACAAATGTAAAATCTGTGGGAAAGCCTTTATCCGAAGCACCCACCTCACTCAGCATCAGAGGATTCACACAGGCGAGAAACCCTATAAATGTCATAAGTGCGGGAAAGCTTTTAACCAGACTGCAAACCTCATTCAGCACCAGAGGCATCATACTGGAGAAAAGTGATATGAATGTCGTTGGTATGGAAGACCTTTGAGACTGAGCAGATTAATTGCTGAATGTAAGATCATCCATTCTAGAGAGTAACTATGAAAGCTTGCATCAAGATAGTCACTTTATTTACTGAGGGTCAAGTTTCACAGTGTCATGGGGTTTGGGCATTTAAGAATGGCAAACAGTCCTCATTCTTTAATACTGCCTCAAGTAGTAGTACTGTTTAGTTTGAATTACCCACCATCAGAACCAAAATGAAGCTTCATTAACAATTAACAGCATTAAAATTGGTTTATCAAATTACATCTTGACTATTAGAGAAACTATGAAATTATAAAAGTTAAAGTTGAGAAGCAAAAGAACAAAAAGTCAAAATGGCCTACAAGCATTTCACTCTACTAGATTCTCTTACATAAGAGAGTTGAGTTGCCACCTTTAATGGAACCCTTGGTCTTCTCCTTACCCAAACGACTGACACCCAGTATAAAGAAAGTGCAGTCACCATATGTCACCCATAATTATTTAAATTATGCTTCCTACCTTCTCCTTCAAACCATCCATTGTCAGATACCTCTGGTCTGCCTGTCCACTGGCTTCATCCCTGTAGAATCCCTGTGAGATTTATTTTCCCCAAATGACCCTCTTCTGACTTAGCAACTCTTAAGTGTCTGCATGGTGTCACCTATCACTGCCCCATATGTGGAGTGTGGTGATCTGGTCTCAGACACAGTCCATGATTCTGAATATCACACCCAAATACAGCTTTCAGAACTTAGTATCTCTGTCTGGAAGGCAAAACTTGATCAAAATTCTTGAGTTATGCATTTCCACTGGGCTTCAGCTTGACTGACCCTGGGATGGTACCTGAAGTAGGGGCTTTGCCTGTGCCACATTTACCCTCCAGTTGTTCTGTAGTATACTTAGTGACTCTACACATCAGTCAGGGACTTGCTCAGCTTCTGGTGCCATGATTCCACCCACTTAAGTTGTAGTATTCCCAACTACCTCCATTCGTCATTTCCCATTCCCCTGTGTGTAATTGATATAAGAGGTGAAAGCCCGAAGGCCAGTTCTCAGAATGCTCTGACCCACTCTCTTCCCCATCACTGGACAGTCCACTGTGTCTACTGCATTAAGAGTATGTTTACTACTCTCAGCATAAACTGCTGCACCCTAGTCCTTCCCCTGTTTTTTTCTAGGTTTCTGGAGGTATTAATTCTATATTCATAGGAAAGCAGACAGCTTTGAATTTCTGCTTTTGCATTTGGAAGTGGTCATTTTCTCTCCTCCATCTACGCCTTTCACTATTTAAGGACTCATGCTGACAATGGTGAGAAAAATGTTGAGTAATTCCATGAGTCAAGAAGTGGTCAGTAGCACCATTGACATTTTCTGGCAAGGGCCATGTCCATGTTCAAAAGTCTGTGGTATAGTAGTCCTTGAGGTACGGTTCCTTCACCATCTTTAATCCTTCATTGCTTTCAGTAGAAATCACACAGATAAAATAACCTCTGTGCTCCTTCACACACACAGCCTCTGGGGCCCTCTCCCTTTCCCTACCACAAGGAATTGAGGAGCCTGCACTACTGCAAAGTGGAACATACCATGCAATGAAGATGGAAGGCCAAGCCAATTACTCTGGAAAGTGAACTGGCAAGTTCCTGGTTTGTGGAAGTGCTGTCTGTCAAGTTGAGCAATGCTGACCCCTCAGAATGCAGCACCTCACCCCATGTTACAGAAGAGGATATTTAACATCGTGGTAGAACTCAGTGGACTCTGGGTTGCAACATAGACTTGGAAGCTTCCAGCAGTTTCAAAGTCCAAGTAATCTAAATTCAGTCTTCATCTATTAAAGGCCACCTTTGTGGGCCAGCATCTCCTGTTAGGTGATCTGCAACTCAGACTTTCTCCCATATTAAGCTGCATGTGAAGCACTGTTTCAAGAGGTTTCTTGGGATTGTCTGTGTCCCATGTCCACAGAAGTTCATCTGCAGCTTCCCATGGCTGACACCCTGAGATTCCAGAGTAAATCTGAAAAAATCATGTTCACTGCTACAGATGTCTGCCTTCATTCATCCCTATCCATGTGATGTGGCAGGTCTTAACTACCACCCCTTTACCTTGAATCCCTGAGAAGCACGTTTCTAAGCTGAGTTGGTTGGTTGTTTTATTTGTAATCAATGTATGAGAACTACCACTACTTGGTATGTGCCTACAGTTGAGCCAGGGCCAAGGCCTGCACCCAGCTCAAGAGTTTCATTCATCTCAGCCACAGCTCCAGGAACTATGCCTCCAGCACGTAAGTGCAGCCTGAAGCCCCTCCATCTGAGATGACAGCACACTCTCCTTAAGTTCATCTTCTGTCAGGCTTGGGTTTTCATGAATTTAATCCTCCGAGATGCCTGTTCACTTATCCCTGTATGGGAAGGCAAAAAGTAAGTCACTGGCCTATTAGATATGCCCAGGCTGACTTGAATATATTTATGGTAATAGTATTTGGCCAGGCAGTGGCTTTATTGTATTTTACTGTAGGAGTGTGAGCTTGCTACATGGCCTTCTCAATTAGGAGAGTGCATATTGCCTGGGTCTTAGTCATACTTTTCTCATGTGGATTATATGGCTCTCTACCTGGGCATTTTAACCTGCCCCAGCTCAACCCCTAAAAGTAAATTTCTGAGGACCCTGCAGTAAGATTTCTTCAGCCACAGTCTTTTCTGCCAGCTGATCTGTGCAGTGTTTGACATTTCAGCAGTTACTGAGAAGGAGTTTTCTGTACCCCACCTTCAGCTGGGTTAATCCCCAAACACCCAGTGTTTCCTAGAAAGAGCACTTCATTCTGTACCTTGCTTTTCTAGTCCTAATTGCCATGTAGACATAACCAACTGTGACAAGATGAAGGACCACGATTTGGGACTCTTCAGGGACAGACTTGGCCACCTGGCAGTGTGCCGCCTTCAGCAGCTCCATCTTTACGTCCAGCCTGCCCCTGCTTCATATAGTGCACAAGACTGTTCTGGTACACCACGACCATGAATTTCACGTGAAGCCAGTCTCCCCTCCCCTCACCTGGGCATAGAAAAAGGTAAGAGCCCGAGAAGCCGCTCCTGGCCTCTCCTCCCATCTTGGAGCCTTCTGAGACCCATCCCGGTGCCAGTTCCACTCAGCCCAGGGGGAGGGTTTGAGGAGGGAATTAGCATCTAGATTTTGATAGGTTCTTCATTTCTATGAGCTTCTGGGAACAGCCACTGAAACTGCCTCCTCTTTAAAGAGAAAAAAGATTGCTTTGTTTTTCCTCTTTCAGATTCCTCTGCCCATCTCCTGCTGGGTGCCCCTCATCTCCAGCTGACTGATTTGTCATCTGGGTTCTTTCTCCCTCCCTGCCTGTTTGTCCAGCTTTGACAGTGGCCTCTCTAAGATGTTACCTTCCTCCATATTCACTGACTGCTTCCAGAACAGCACTTTGTCCCTGCAGCAGACTCAGGCTTCCAGGTTACTGTGCCCAAGCCTCAGAGTCTTGGAACAAAGTTGCTTTAAACTGAATGCTTTTGGTAAAGAAAACAATGTAATTCAGAATTAATCCAAGAATGCCATAGCCTCCCCATGTCTGATTCCTCTCCTTTTCTTCCTGTTCCTTTGCACTTTGCCCCACCCTTCCCCTATAGCCCTGGCTCAGTTGGCAGTACACCATGGAGACACCAGTCTCTTACCCTCTTCTGTCTTGCAGCTGGAGGGCTCCCCGCTTCTTGGCCCACCTCAACTCCTGCTAAATATATCTTTGTCAATTTAAATATTTTTATAACAGTTTGTGAAGGGAAAAGAATGCAAGGCTTGGTTGTTTCTGATCACTTGAGGACCTCTTGGTGGTGCTGACATTCATCCTCTGCAGGCGCCAGCACTGGGTGGCACTGACACTTCCTCTGTGTTCCATGTGCCACCCTGTGTACCCACGTCACTATCCTTAAGAAAATGTTGACAGTAATTCTTCATCGGTGTGTCTTTCTGAAAATAAAATAAGGAAAGTGCCCAGTTTTCTAAGATGTGTAAGTTGCATTTTTGTCACCTGGTTATCTAATTAGCTGGTGCTAAGACATGGCCAAAAGCATTCCAAGTGTTTTTCTCTTTGTAGCCAGCCTGGCCCATGCCCCTGGCAATGACCATTGAAACCCTATGTGGTCCTCAAAAGCAGAGTGTTGACACTGTGAAATATAAAGAGCTGTACCCTCATCACTGGGGCTCACAGTTCACATTTGAGGGCATGCCTAGTACCAGAAGCTATTGTAAGAACTTCACATATATTAATTCATTTAATCATCACAAAATTGCATGAAACCGTTACTTCCATCCTGTTTTGTATTCTATTATGAGGTGGTCAGTGAGATGCAGCCAAAAGAGGCAGAGGAGAGGCATGGGAAAACGAAAGTGTATTCACTATTCCTGGAGACAGGAGGCAGGGCAGGCCATCCAGGGCCATGTGGGCGAGGTACCAGGGTGGTCAGGAGGAAGACTGGAGTCAGGTGGTATGGGGGGAAGCATGAAGCCAGAGCCTTTCTTTGGGTTTCAGAGGGAAAGGCAGGGCAGGGTGAATAGTTTAGACTGACTAGTTTGAGTAATTTCAGTGGGCTGTAATCTATAAGGAGAGGGGATGTCCCTACGTGCCTGGTCTCCAACCCAGGGATGATGAAGGCGGTGGAGTGGTGCTCCTGGAGTGTGCGAGCCTGAGAGAGGAGGCCCGGCTCTGGGTGGTTAGTACATATTGAAGGCATGCCCAGCTCAGTCTTCACTGTCTCTTAAGAACTGGCCAGCCCCAGGAAGGGCAGGCTCTGTCTGTCCCCAGCCAAAAGGTTTGTTTCTTTTCTTTTCTTTCTTTCTTTTTTTTGACAGAGTCTTGTTCTGTCACCCAGTCTGGAGTGCAATGGTGCTATCTTGGCTTGCTACAAATTCTGCCTTCTGGGTTCAAGTGATTCTCCTACCTCAGCCTCCCCAGTAGTTGAGATTACAGGCATGCATCACCACGCCCAGCTAATTTTTTGTATTTTTAGTAGAGATGGGCTTTCACCATGTTGGCCAGGCCGGTCTTGAACTCGTGACCTCAAGTGATCTGCCCACTTTGGCCTCTCAAAGTGCTGGGATTACAGGTGTGAGCCACCACACCTGGCTAAAACAAAATACACAGGAAATTTTAAAATATATACACTATATTTCAAAACTATTTTATGACTATGCAACATTTTACAATCTATTTTACAACTGCATTGGTATTTGACCCTAAAAGGTCATTTTATTTCCTTCCAATTTGAGGAGAACTGAAAACGTTTCTCTAGAAGCACTCTGGGCCGTAAGCACTGTGTCTACTCCACTTAATGGAAAAGCCTGCGCTGCCTGGGGTTGGTGGGTGGAGAGGGCTGGAGCCACATGCTCACCTGGAGCCTAAGGAGGTGGGGTTCACCCAAACCACATGAGCCAAGAGTGTGAGAGAGGGGTCCACAAGAAAAACTCAGGGTCTTTCTCCAAAGAAGAGAGGATGTAGAAAGTTCCCATGCAGGCAAACCGCAGATGACCCCAGGCCTGACACCGCTGAGGCTGAGGCTGTGGCCCTTGGTGGCTCACTCCCTTCTCAGATCCACACTTTCTGGGCTAGGCCTGAGGCTGAACCTCATGGGGATGAGAGAACCGGGAGCCTGGGGTGAAGATGCGGAGGAAGGGCAGGCGGAGCACTGACCCCGAGGATCTCTTTCCCTGGAGAGGCAGCAGTTTGAGAATAAAACCCAGAGGCCTTTCTGATAGTGGTGACTGGCAGCAGATCTGCTGAAGTCCTTCCTTTCTTCCCCACCACCCCCGTTCCCCCCCTCCTTCCCCTCCCCCCTCCCTTCCTGCTTCCTCTGCCCCCTCCCT
>PVKP010009887.1:0-38376 GCA_004027715.1 Plecturocebus donacophilus | reverse complement strand
GGTTTTGTATTTCAAATTTCCAAGCTCCAGATAGTTTTTATAATAATATACATTTTACCAGAGCGTTAGAAAATGGAAAAGCTTCAAATTACTTTTCTTTCTCTCTCAATTAATTTTCCTTGCAGTGAAGAAGAAATTCCAAAGTTGGAAAACGTATTTAATCACCTGAAGTTCAATTGCTAATTCATCTCAGTAATATACCTACAGGCAAATCTTTTATCATTCAGTTTTTAGTGTCTTTACTGATTAAAAGTATAGAGGTCAACTGAAGATTTTAAAAAATCTTATCTAGTTATATGACTTCTGCCATTCTTGATCAGTGCATACATAGGCAGAGGATGAAACTTGGAGGCTGTTGTCACCAGGGTTATAGTTTAAACTTCTTAAGCAGGCAGTGGGGTTGGGCTGGGATGGCAAGGTGAAGATAATGCCATAACTAAACAGGTTTATTAGGAAAGAGGTTTGTTACAAGAGTCTATGGCAGGAAAACATGGATACCTGAAGTTAGAGATAAACTGGATCTTGGGAGCATAGTTATGCAGCTGTTCAGAATTCATCTGAGTTGAAGATAAGATAGGTAAAGGACGCATCAATGGTTATTCCTTGAGAAGCAGGTCATGGTCCTTCTCGTCTTTTAGGTTTTCTTTAGTCATGAACTTCTCTTAGTCTTTCTAATGGTTTTTATACTTGACCATTACTGCATGAAAGATAGGTTCACTGAGCACTCATTATGAGCCAGGCAGTGTGCATTTTTTCTACATTATGCCATGAAATTTATATAGAAACCTTCAAGTTTGTAGGGGTGGCTGATTACCTATCAGCTAGATATAATTATCATACTTACTTGACAGACAAGGAGTCTTTGACTTAAGTAGCTTGACCAAGATCACATTAGAGTTAAGAGAAGGGTTTTAAATGTGAAGGCTTTGTGATAGAACCCAAATGCTTACCCAATAAGCTGTACTACCATGGATCTCAGGAATCAGTCACTCTGGCTGCCAAAGTTCTGTTCACCTCTTTTCTCTCTCCTTTTTATTCTTTTCCCAAAATATAAGTACACATCAAAAGATGTTTCTGGCTGGGCACTGTGGCTCACACCTGTAATCCCAGAACTTTGGGAGGCTGAGGCGGGTGGATCGCCTGAGGTTAGGAGTTTGAGACCAGCCTGGCCAACGTGGTGAAACCCCGTCTCTACTAAAAGTACAAAAATTAGCTGGGGGTGGTGGTGGGTGCCTGTAATCCCAGCTACTCCCAGGCTGAGGCAGGAGAATCACTTGAAATCGGGAGGCGGAGGCTGCAGTGAGCTGAGATCACGCTACTGCACTCTGGCCTGGAGTATAAAGACTCTGTCTCAAAAAAAAAAAAAGATGTTTTTAAGAATGCTAGCAGTGCATGTTTGAGAGCAGTATTAGTCCAGTGAATGAAGGTGACCACTACACTGTTTCTACATGTAAAACCCTGTTTAAAAACACATGTATAAAAGGTGTTGCTAAGAGTGCAGCTTGGGTGTATGATTGCGAAGTGTTGCTTCTATGAATAAAGGTGTCTACCACACTGTTCTGCATGTAATACACACTATTCTGCATGTGATATACTCTGAAAAGACAAAAGATGTTTCTAAAACATTCTCAACACTGTAGCCAGAGTGGTCATTTTAGTTCGTCAGACCCTCTGTTATTAAAACCCTCCAGTGTCTCCTCATCTTACCTACAGAGTAAAAGAAAGTCCATGATTTTAATGGCCTTGGCCTACAGGGCCACACACAATATACATACCCCAGTGGCTCAGGTGTTGGTTAGCTTTATATGTCACCTGGCCAGGCTATGGGACCCAGTTATTCAATCAAGCACTGATCTAGATGTTGCTGTGAAGGTGTTTTGTAGATGTAGATGACATCTAAAATCAGCTGACTTTAGGTAAAGGAGATTACCCCCAATAATTTGGGTGGGCCTCTTCCAATCAGTTGAAGGCCTTTGGAGCAAAACTCTCTGTATATATCTAATCTATATCTATGTCTAATCTATTGATCCTTTGGGCTCTGTCCTCTGGAGAGCCCTGACTGCTCCGCTTTCCTGCCTTCCTCACATTCTCCCTCCCTCACCCTACTCCTCCATGCCACTCTCTTTGCTGGATCCCAAAAACACCAGGCAGGCCCCTGCCCTAGGGCCTGGTACTTGCCACTCTGCCTGCAGGAGCCCGTCCCCCAGACATCCCCGTGGCTTGTTCCCCACCTCCTTGAGATGAAGCCTATACTGGATTGCCCTATTCAGAATTGCAGCCATCGCTCCCAGCTTCCTTATTCTCTGTACCTTGCTTTGCTGTTTTCTTTTGTCCACAGAATGTCACCCTCCAACATACAATATTATTTGTTAGTTTTGTATGTTGTTTATTGTGTGTCTCCACCATTCGATGCAAGTCACCTGAAGGAAGCAATTCCTGTCTGTTTTGTCTGCTGATGTATTCCAGGTGCTTAGCACAGAGTAAGCACCCAAGGCTACATGTGGGACTAACAGTGAATGGGCAGCTTGTGGGGGCCAGTGAGTAGGGGCTACCTGGATGTGTGATGGGGTCCTGGGACTGCTCAGCTGTGGGGTTGAGTTAATGAGTGGGGCCTGTGTGGGCAGTGATTGGTAGGACTGGGAGGACCAATGGTAGGTTTATGGGGCCAGCAATTTGGGTGCCTCTACAGAGTGCATTAAGGAGACTCTGGCTTTCAGTGACTGTGGGAGAAATGAGTATCTTGCCCAAGGTCACTCATCTAGCAGAGCTGCAGTTGACCTCAAGAAGGCTTAACCATGACACAGTGCAAGGTCAAGATGTGAAAGCTGACTTAAAGAAGTACACAGGGCATGGGCAAGACAAGGTCTGTGTGCCCTGGAAGTTTTACCTGTCTGCAGATCAGAATGGGAAAAATTACTCAGACATTGATACTACAGGTAAATTCAATATTAGAGAGCTATGATCATACCTAATCTGGCCCATTGTATCTGAGCAGTGCCTGGGGCCATGTTCCCCTAGACTAATGTACCCTTCTACTATTTCTGTTATGAGAGTCTGCAGGTAGATCTGAGAATGAATCACAACCCAGAAAAGGCTGGGACCCTAGCAATGGGGTCACAGCACCATGGTGCCATGGAAAGGTGATTTTTTTATATTATTGTGTAGGATGAATAAGAGGGAAAAGATAAAAGAAGCAGAAAGACTAGTTAGTATTCTGACAGAGTAATTGCTATATGCTGAATATTTATGTTGCTCCAAAATTAATATGGTAAGATCCTAACCTCCAATATATAGTATTTGGAGGTGGGGCCTTTGGAGGGTTATGAAGGTAGAGCCCTCGGGAATGGGATCAGAGCCCTTATAAAAGAGACCCCAGGTGCCCTCACACTTCCCACCATGTGAGGACACTGCAAGAAAGTGCCGTTTATGAACAAGGAAGCAACCCTCACCAGACACCAAATCCACTGGTGCCTTGCTCTTGGACTTCCCAGCCTCCAGAACTGTGAGTAATGCCTGTTTTTTAGAAGCCACTCAGTCTATAGTACTCTTTTATAGCAGCCTGAATGGAGTAAGACAGGACTCTACAAGTGAAGTGATAAGGCTTAAAATTTTCATTTTTTTTTTTATTTTGGAGACAGAGTTTCATTCTGTTGCCCAGGCTGGAATGCAGTGGTGCAATCTCTTGGCTCACTGCAACCTCCGCCTCCCAGGTTCAAGTGATTCTTGTGCCTCAGTCTTCCAAATAGCTGAGATTACAGGCATGTGCCACCATGCCTAGCTAAATTTGTGTTTTTAGTAGAGATGGTGTTTTGCCATGTTGGCCAGGCTGGTCTTGAACTCCTGGCCTCAAGTGATCCGCCTACCTCAGTCTCCCAAAGTGCTGGGATTACAAGTGTGAGCCACCGCACCCAGCCAAATCCAGTCCTTTTGCTAATTTACCTCTCTATACTCTAGCCTGCCTTTTGGAATTCCATCCAATTGGTCAGTTTCTTCCTATCAGAGCCTTATTCCTTCTTGGTTCCTATCCCTTACATTTCTTCAGCCTTTTCTCCACAGGGTGGAATGTCATTTTTGAAACTCCCCAAGCTACTTGTAATAACCATCAGTATTCCACTCTGGCTGTCCATCCTACAGCAGTGTTCCCCCATCAAAGCCCAAGGGGTGGAAAATATTTACAGTTTGGAATTTTTCTTATTTAGAAACAAAGGTATCAATAAAGAGTATTTGTGAAGCAGTTTCATTCTATAAAATGATGGAAAGATTCACTTGGAATTGTGCATTTTATTCCATTTTTTAAGAAGTTTTATGAAATGTATAAAGGAGCAACCAAAGACCCAAATCAAACTTTTGGGAAAAGTTAAATTTATTTAACAGGAAGTAACTGAGTAAAGTCAGTTACCTGGACTCTTTATCACAAGCAATGAATGTGATAAATTAGGGGGAAATTTCTAAAGAGCAAAAAGTATAAGAAATGTGGCAAAGCTGTAATAAATGTGTCAGAAGATTCACACAAGTGAGAAAGCCTAAGAATATGATTAATACACAGAAGCCCTTCGATACAAGTCTCAACACATTGAACCACAGGTGAGACCTTATAAATAGGTGGGTAAAGCTTATGTCAAAACATAATCTTACTCTGCTTTAGAGCTCTCATCCCAGAGAGGAACACTGCAATTTTAACTGTGTAAACGTGGAATAAGCCTCCAATCCATAACTCCATTTTCACTGGGACATATAATTCATGATGGGAGAAATAATTCAAGGGCAACAAATGGGACAAAGCCTTAGGTGTAGGTCAGCTCACTTGACAGAAGAGAAACTACGTTGGAAGAATGCCTCATACATTCCACACATAGGAGAAAACCCAAAATACTTTTTTGTCAGGGGTCCAAATAAATTGGTTGGACCTCAAAGAATTCAAATCTCTGCATGAAAAAAATGGGAAAATCTTTAGGGAGTTGTCAACCTCCACTGAACACCAAAGAAATGATCAAAGAGGCTAGGTGTGATGGCTCATGTTTGTAATCCCAGCACTTTGGGAGGTGGAGGTGGGAGAATCGCTTGAGCTCAGAAGCTTGAGACCTGCCTGGGCAACATAGTGAGACCTCATCTCTACCAAAAAAAAAATAAATAAATTAAAAATAGCTGGGTATGGTGGTGCACACCAGCTACTCAGGAGGCTGAGGCCGGAGGATTGCTTGAGCCTAGGTCGAGGCTGCAGTGAGCTATGATGCCACTGCAGTCGCAGTCCAGCCTAAGAAACTGAGCAAGACCCTGTTCTAAAAAAATAAAATAATAAAAAAAGAAATGATCACAGGCAGAAACTGTATGTGCACACTGAGTGTGGAAAAAGCCCTCTTGTAGAAGTCAGTCATTTGTATACATCAGAAAATTCAGAAAGGAGAGAAACCTTGTGAATGTACTGAATATGATAATATCTTTAGTAACAGAGGATGTCCCCACTGTACACAGAATGGTTCATGCTGTGAAGATAACCTACAAGTAGACCAAATGTGAGAAAGCCCACAGGAGGTAGCTAGGACTTGCAGTGCATCATAGAATTCCTGCCAGGGAGGCCCGCTGGCATGAACATGGCAGAGTGTGAAAGTCTTCTGCGGGAAGCCAGGACTCTGTGTCAGAAACTTCACACTGGGGAGAAATTCTTAATGCAATCAGTGTGGAAACGCCTTTACTAAGAACTGCTTCTAATTCTGAATCATAGAGTTCAGAGTGGGAAAAACAACACACATATAAAAAAATGTGGAAAAGTTTTCAACAAGAAGTCAAAACTAATTGCACATCAAAAATTCATACCGGGAGAAACACTGAGAAAAGAGCAAATGCAGGAAAACTTTGACTTGGAGATCAGAGCTCACTGACCCTCAGTGTTCATATAGAAGAACCCTAGACAATCACGAGTGTGGAACCACCTTCGGCAAGGAAACACACCACATTACCCACGAGAGAGCCCGCACAGGAGAGAAACCCTATGGATAAATACATTCTGGACAGCATTCAGCAACAAATGAAACTTCCTAATTCACACTGTGGAGGAGCCCTAGGAACACCACAGAGGTGGAGAAGGAAAGTCAGTGGTGCAACAAAATGTCAGAGGTTTCAAAAAAAAAAAAAAAACACCTAGTCCTGAAGTCAAAACCTACTGCGCACCAGAGAAGCTGTATGAGAAAGGGTCCATATGTTGGAAAAAGTGTGTTTCACCCTCAAAACCAGTTCCAGACATCACATACTAGAGAATGTACACTGATCTTAAACAGCGGTCAATTTAACAAAATTTAAATTTTACCCCAGGGACACAGAATTCTGTAACTGAAACCAAGCTTTTTTATAAAAACTGTCAATGAAAAACAAATGTGCCTACATCTGCAGCCCAAGCCTCTTCCTCCCCAGGCCTTGTGCTCAACTATCAAACGGGGCTTCCCAGTACATACGGGAATGAAGAGTTTCCATCCTGCGCCTGACCCATCCTGAGCCATCATCTGGGATTAACCTTCACCACAGACATGACTCTCTGTCACTATTGCCAACCTGGAGCTCTAAACCCATCCCCAACCCCAAACACAACACAAATGCATCCCTGCTCCTTGTTCTCACATCACTAACACTACACAAGTGGATCTGAATTTCTTAAGGTTTGGGAGTGATTTTTTTTTTTTTTTTTTTTTTGAGATGGAGTTTCCCTCTATTGCCCAGGCTGGAGTGTACTGGCATGATCTCAGCTCACTGTCACCTCCGCCTCCTGAGTTCAAGTGATTCTCCCGCCCAAGCCTCCCGAGTAGCTGGGACTACAGGTGCCTGCCACATGCCCGGCTAATTTTTTATATTTTTAGTAGAGACAGGGTTTCACCATCTTGGCCAGGCTAGTCTCGAACTCGTAACCTCAGGTAATCCACCCACCTGGACCTCCCAAAGTGCTGGGATTACAGGCGTGAGCCCTTGTGCCTGACCAAGACTTGGGGGTGATTTAAGGGAGTACATACAGGGGAGGAAAACAGCTGTACTCTAAGACTGACCTTGCCCAATCCTGCGGGGTAAGGGGAAAGCCCATGGCATGGGGAATCTCACGGGGGTGCACCCCAGTTCCTCACCTCACTCCCTCATCCACTGCAGGCCCTTCCCATGCTCACAGGGGTCTCACCCAGGGTCTCTCCCTCCGTGCCAGAGGAATCCTACCCAGACCTGAGTGCCTCTGTCCAGATGCACAGCCACAGGT
Source organism: Plecturocebus donacophilus (assembly GCA_004027715.1). NCBI lineage: Eukaryota > Metazoa > Chordata > Mammalia > Primates > Pitheciidae > Plecturocebus > Plecturocebus donacophilus. The sequence goes on along the minus strand of PVKP010009887.1, from coordinate 31,145 downwards.
CTCTTGCTGAGACAGCTCTCCTCTGCTCTGACCCCAGGTTTCATTCTGGGATCTACACGTTCTTCCACACTGCCCAATGCCCAGGTTATGGGGCTTGACTGAGGGGAGGCCATCTCCCTCAAACCAGGCAAAGCCCGGGGCTGCATCATCATATTTAAACCTCGAACGAGAGAATAAGTTTAGTCCCTCTCTGGAGTTAGAACCTTCTCTGTGCCTGTTTCCTACCATAGGTAGAGTCTGGTCTGTGGTGAGGAAGCATGAAGCTCACGTGCTGGAATCAGGGTAGAGCTGGGTCCAGTTCCTTCTCAAGGCTAGCCCACCCATGCTGGGCGTGGTCTTTGCAGACTCTCTTCCTCTGACTGTTCACTGTAGGCATGGGCTCTTTACAGCTTCCACCGTGAAGCCAGAGGAAGGAGAGGCAGCGAGCAGTCTCATTCTCACCTGCCCTGCTACTTGTGGTCCTCTGCATCCTCGCCCTTGGGTGGCGCTGCCACCGTGGCCTTGAGGCTCCGCTTCCGCTTTTGCACGTTCTGCTCCGGATGGAATAGGATGACGTAGGTCTTGGGGACGTAGAGCATGCCAAGGGACACCGATGCACTCAGGCTCAAGGATACGGTCAGTGTGGTTGTCTGGATGTAGATCTAGGCCACGGAGGAGGGGACAAGGTGGGACTCAGCTCCGCTCTCCCAGCCCCGCCCCACACATCCTCACCACACAGACTGGAACTGAGTCTATTTCAGTCGGGGAACTGGAAATAAGCACTTAGACCAGGACAACGGTATGAGCAGAAGCCCTGGCGCCTGAGGGGCTGGCAGCCTCCATGCAGCTCTGATGTAGGCAGGAGGGAGGGGCGAGAAGGGATTATTAACAGAGGTGACACCTGGGGAAACCGGAGCCAGCGAATGAGCACGTTCCAAATATATGCAAATGAATAAATGGGCGGATATTGAATTCAGGAGCAGATGGGCAAACAAATGGATGACAGGTGTATTAACTGTTCCGCCCTGTATGTGAATAAATGATGTAGCAATGGACTAACACATTAATGGGTTGACAGCTATAAAGCATATGAAGGCTGAGCATAGTGGCTTACGCCTGTAATCTCAGCACTTTGGGAGGCCAAGGCGAGTGGGTCACCTGAGGTCAGAAGTTCGAGACCAGCCTGACCAAGATGGTGAAATCCTGTCTCTACTAAAAATACAAAAATTGCCTGGCTTGGTGGTGTGTGCCTGTAGTCCCAGCTACTTAGGAGGCTAAAGCAGGAGAATTACTTGACCTGGGAAGGAGAGGTTGCAGTGAGCCGAGATCACACTACTGCACTCCAGCCTGGGCAACAGAGCGAGACTCCGTGTCAAAAAAAAAAAAAAAAACCATATGAAGAACTTGAATTAAAAAAAAAAAAAAGTTAACTGAGTGACAGAGTGAGGCACCATTTCTCAAAGAAATGAAAATGATAAAGAAGAGTGGAAGTTAAGAAGTAGGGTTAGAAGTGTGGATAAGCGAATGAATGAACCAAGTAAGAAGGGAATGAGTGGATGAGCAAGCAGTTGGATACGGGATAAACAAAAGTGTGAACAAGCATTTAAGCTCCTGAATGAATCAACCGCAGGACAGGCAGGAAACACAAGGCAGTGAGACCTCCTGGGGACCTCATTACCTTTTCAGCTGACTGGGCAGTGCCAAAGAAGATGGGCACGAATGCCAGCCAGATGATGCAGGTGGTATACATGGTGAAGCCGATGGGCTTGGCCTCGTTGAAGGTCTCGGGCACGCCTCGGGCCTTGATGGCATACACTGTACACGTGACCATGAGCAGGAAGCTGTAGCCCAGGCAGCCAATCAGAGACAGATCTGACATGTCGCACTTGAGCACCCCTCTGGCCTGCTCCGGGTCCACTGTCCGCTGCTCCTCATAGTCAATCACGCTGTGTGGGGGCCTGACCCCCAGCCACGCTATCACTCCTACCACCTGCAGGAGCCAGTACCACATCAGAGACACAGCATTTTCCAGGGACAAATCCATTCCGGCTCCCACCGAGGCCCCTGGCAGGCTGGGATCTCCTTGAGGCTCTGGCCTATGGAGTGGGGTGCTCTGCCTCTTCGTGGTTGCTCTCAGGAGCACTCAGTGGAGAATTGGGGGGTGGCAGCCCAGGAAGGGGCAGCCCAAGAGGGGTCCACCCAGCCAAGGGCCTGTGACCTTGCAGCTGCAGTGAAGGGCTGTGTTGGCCGTATGTGTTGGCAACATCAGTTCAGTTTGCATAAGGGGCAGCTTGGTGTCCTCTTCCTGTTCTAGCCATTAATATTACCAGTGCCATTGACCTCACCCCTTCAAGATAGATGGCTGCGGCTGGAAGCTCTGGAACTGAAGCCCTACTCACAATGTCTCTCTAACCTCCTCACATGTAGTGAGCTTCAAAATAAGGGCACATCACAGGCAAGAGAAACGGGCACTCAGTGGGGAGCAGCAGGAGTGGGAGCTGCTGCCAGGTGGCCTGAGGAGTGTTGGCGTCTGCGGCTCCCACAGGTAGGAAATGGAGTTCCAATTCTCTCACAGGATAAGAAACACAACCTCCAGCCAAGGGAAGCTGGGAAACAGGAATGAAGCCACCTGCATAAAGGTGGGACCCTGGAAGGGCTGCCCCACACATTTGTGCAGGTTGTTCCCTGCACGAGAGCACCTGATTGGGGGTGGGGGTGGAGCTGGAATCTGGCCTGTATGCCAGTGCCATGCTGTGCACCTGGAGCAGGGCCATGTGATCCTGCCAGAAGGGATGCTTTGCAATCATCTGCCCACCCAGAAGAAGCAGCTTTTTGTGCTTTCCCCAAATGCAGCAGACCCCTGAAGAAAGGACCTTCCAAAATAAGTTTGGAAGTTCCTACTATGACAGGCTCCAAGTTGGGGGGAAAAAAGTTGCTCTTAAGAAACAGAAATGCAAGTCCAGGGATGCACAGCAGTAATGACCAAAATGTGCCCATGGACGCTGCAGCCCATGGGACTGATAGTGAGTGAGCATGCCTCACTTAGGAATAGACTCCTGCAAAATAATAGAAAATGAGCAAAGGACAGGAACAGGCCAAGCACAGGAGAGGAAAGCCCCAGGGCCAGGTGCACTAGTATTAACTGCAGGCAAATTAAAACCACAGTGAGATGCCATTTCACATCCATCATGATGTGGTAGTCATGGCAAAAACACCTAGTCCAGTTGCAGGTTTGTGTTTGTTTAAAGATCCGTTTATCTGGAAAGGAGGGTATAGTGTGGGGCGGGTAATGGCTGAGGCTGGGGAGGAGAGCTGGGGGTCCCAAATGTGGTCTAAGCATCTCCACCTGAGGGTGGGGGAGCTTGGAGCACCTCAGGCCGGGAAGCAAAGTGCACCTTCTCAGGATGTGTGGCACATGGAGACCCCGGGCCTGACCAGGGGACACTCAGGCTCTGTTAGCTGGAGGAAGATGGGAGTACCTCCTAGTCACAAAGAACTGCATAAACCGAGGCATGTGGCATGTGTGGAACCGGTAGAGAAGGGGCTCACTGGGAGTGGAGAGTGCCATGTCCAAACGGGTGAGCAGGTGTTAGCACTCAGGCCACCCTCCACCTGGCCCTGAGAACCCAGCTGGCCCTGCAATGTCACACCAGGTCACCCTCCCCAAGCCATCTGTCTCTTGTACCCTTTCCACAGAAAACATCCAGGGCATCCCAGACTACAGGAGCTGTCTCCAAGGCTATAATAACTTTATTGTCTTAGGAAAATACCCCAAAGGAGCTCCATTTTTTAATGCACAGCACGGCATAAAACACCGGCCACTGGATGGAATTCAATGCTCCACTCCACAGTAAAATGTTGGACCCTGCACCTCTCATCCACACTGCCCCAGTGAACAGGACAGCAGTGACTCCCTTGTGGAAACAGGGAAACCGGTCAGGTAGCTCTTTGTCCCATTTCCATACATGAGCCAAATTGTGGAAGAGCACGTTCGGTTTATGAAAATAACTTCACTGTGGTACAGAAAGATCCCTGAGGCCCACACTCCCCACCTTACTGCCCCGTGTTCCTTCAAGGACCCAGCAGAGGAGATGGCCACCCTAACTGAGCTGCTGTCATCACAGGAGTGAGGGGACTCCCTTTCCTGTGGCCTTTAAAAATAAAAGAACAAAACAAAACACAGGAGCCAAAATAGAAAAGAGTGACTCTAGAATCAACATTTCTCTTTTTGTTTTGAGACAGGGTCTCCTCTGACACCCAAGCTGGAGTGCAGTGGTGCAATCTTGGCTCACAGCAACCTTGAACTCTTGGGCTCAAGCAATCCTCCCATCTCAGCCTCCCGAGTAGCTGGTACCACAGGCATGCACCACCATGCCCAGCTAATTGTCATAGTTTTTGTAGAGACAGGGTCAAGCCATGTTGCCCAGGCTGGTCTCAAACTCCTGGACTCAGGTGATCCACCCACCTCAGCCTCCCAAGGTGCTGGGATTACAGGAGTGAGCCACTGTGCCTGGCCTTTTCTGCTTTTTAAAGTTGAGGCCAGTCCCTCTCCCTGCCCTGGCCCCTGGGAGCCCATGGACCCACCTGCAAGGAGGTGAGGCTGAAGGTGATGACCAGCTGCGAGGTGGGGCTGATGAAGGGAGGGGGTGTGACCGAGCGCTTGCCCTGCTCGAAGATGCGGTAGATACGGTTGGTCTTGGTGAGCAGGGCAGAGTAGCTGAGGGTCGTTCCCAGGCCCAGGAAGAGCCTGCGGGCGGCACAGACCGTGGACCCGGGCTCAGCCACCATGAGGAAGGTGATGGCATAGATGAGGAAGATGCCGGTGAGGAGGACGTAGCTGAGCTCTCGGCCTGAGGCCCGGACGATGGGCGTGTTGTTGTGCCGCACGAAGGTGGCCACCACCGTGGTAGTGGCCATAATGCCCAGCACGGCCAGGAGGAGCGGTGGGGCTGCCCAGGGGGAGGACCAGCTCAGGCGCACCACAGGCGTGGGGCGGCAGCCCGTGTGGTTGGGCGTGGGCCTCATGTCCCCAGGACAGGCCTCGCATGTGAACTCATCCACCTGGAAGCGGTACCCGTCACAGGCCTCGCAATGCCAACAGCAGGGAACGCCCTTCACCATCTTCTTCCGCTCCCCTGGCCCGCAGGGGAGGCTGCACAGGGATGAGGGCACCTCGTGGGGGTCACCAGACCACTGCAGGGCCTCCACCTGGGTTGCACAAAACACAGGCTGGTGTCCTCTGCCTCCGGAATCCTGGGCCCATGCCCACCAGGGGCCCAGTCTGCACACTCACATCCAGTCTCAGGGTCTCTGCCCACTGGCCCACTGCCTGGTACCCGCCACTGCTGGCACTGCCATTGGTAGCCTGGTACTGGAAGATGTCGTACCGCCCAGGTGCATCTCCGTTCTCGTTGAACATCACAGGGGTGCCTGCGCTGCCTGGAAGGAGAGCCCGGCATCCTCGTTGGTCCTCCAGCCCAGCATAGCTGGCCTCCTGGGGAGGCCCCGAGGACTAGCAGGAGAAAGGAGGAGCTTAACGAGCACCACTGCTTATAAGGGAGGTGCAAATCCAAGCCACAGGGAGATCCCCCTTCACTCATTGGGATGGCCTCTATCCAAGAACCAGAAAATAACAAGTGTTGTGAGTGTTCGGAGAAATCAGAACCCTTGGGCATGGTGGATGGGAAAAGGCTGCAGCCGCTGCAGAAAGCAGCCTCCTCAAAAAATTAAACACATGACCCAGCAATTCCACTCCCAGGTAGATACCCAAAAGACTAGAAAGCAGGGTGGCAAAGAAATACTTGTACAGCCGTGTCCATAACAGCATTATTCACATAGTGAGAGCAACCCGAGTGTCCACTGACAGGAACAGACGAACATGATGGGGCCCATTCATACAATGGGATGCAATTCAGCCTTCAAAAGGAAGGGAGTTCTGACCCATGCTATAAAATAGATGGACCCTGAGGACATGACGCTCAGTGAAACAAACCAGTCACACATGGGCAAATACTGTCTGATTCTACCACAGGAGGTACTGAGGGTAGAGAATTCATAGAGAGGGGCAGTGGAATGGTGGTTGCAGGGCTGGTGGGAGGAGGACGCGGGGAGTTGTTTAATGTGTACAGTGTTGGTTTCACAGATGAAGAGTTCTGGGGATGGATGGTGGTGATGGCTGCACAACACTCCGATTTTTTTTTTTTTTTAATTTTTGAGACAGACTCTCACTCTGTAGCCCAGGCTGGAGTGCAGTGATGTGATCCTGGCTCACCACAACCTCTGTCTCCCAGATTCAAGCAATTCTCTTGTCTCAGCCTCCTGAGAGGCTGGAATTACAGGTGTCCGCCACCATGCCCGGCTAATTTTTTATTATCCTTTACACCATTTAAAACTTTTTGTATTTTTAGTAGAGTAACTAAAACATTTTTGTATTTTTAGTAGAGACAAGATTTCACCATGTTGGCCAGGCTGGTCTCGAACTCCTGACCTCCAGTGATCTGCCCACCTTAGCCTCCCAAAATGCTGAGATTACAGGTGTGAGCCACTGCGCAGGGCCTGAATGTATTTAACACCACTGAATTTCACACTTAAATATGGTTAAGGTGATACATTTTATATTGTGTGTATTTTATCACAATTAAAAATGAAAAAGTTTCACTGTCCAGGCTAGGGAATGAGTTCAGACATGGAGAGAGGTCTGAGGGATAGTATGAAATTGGAATGCCTCGAACAATGAGCTCTATTGTTCTTACGAGCTTGTTCCACCAGCCTACAGAACTGCTCTGGAGTAATGTTAAGCTGAATTGATTAGCAGAGAGCATGGCAGAGAGAAGGTGGGGAGTGAGTGTTTAGTGGAAGAGTAGAGTTTTGAATTGTGTAAAGGATAGTAATTGAACAGAAAGTCATCTCGCCACAAACCGTGGACATAGCTTGAGTCCACTGGGGTCTTCTCAGAAGACACAATTTTGAGCCCTGACCACACACCAAGGCTAGTGCCAAGGGACACATCAGACCCACACCTGTAACTAGCGTGTGACTCGGAGTGGGCAGCGTGTCCCTGGGTAGGCCCCCCATGCAGTCTTAACTTTGCCCCACGTGCGCCCCAGAGTCCACATGCCCGCAAGCTCTGTGCAGTGGAGGGGAGTGCTGTGTGATCCACTGAGGGTTCCAGGCAGAAGCGATCATAGAGAAGCTCCCCAGTATCTGAATGTGCAAACCAGCACAGGGAACCCTGAAGCCCGGGAGGGAGTAGTGTTAAAAAGCGGGGACCGGAACTTGTCTCAAGTCTCTGGCACTCAGCCCCAGGCGCCCTGACTGGACCATGCAGCCTCTCCCAGCGCTTCCACCCTGAGGTCATCCCAGGCTTCACAGACAAAGCCATCCTGCCTGCTGCCCTTCACTGCTGCAGGGGTGCAGGCACCCACTCACCATTGAAGCGAACAGCTCGGATATACTGCAGCAGCGTCCGCCCATCGGTGGGTTCCATTGCCGGGCACAGGCCTGTGTGCCCAGGACAGAGTGCCTGGTGCATGCTGTGGAGGGCGTGGGCAATGGCATACACCGCATCAATCACAAACTGCACCTTGCCCTCCTGCTCGTAGGTGGAGTCCCGGCCGATGCGTTCCTCGCCTGTCCTAGGGATGCCCAGAGAAAGTGTGCCCGGCCCCCATGCACCCAACCTGGCCTCCCACCTTCCCTCTCCCCACCCTTGCCACCCTGGGCAGCTCTCACCTGTGCACTTGCGGGTGGAATCATCTGACTGGGTACCTGAGCTGGTCAGTTTGCAGTTAAAATTCTCTTCCCAGAACTCGGCGAACCAGATGTTCCTGCGGTTGTTCTCCAGAGATCGAGTCATGAAGTACTGGTCAAAACCTGCAGAAAGCGAAGGAGGGGGAAGGTGGTGATGACCCGAGCCGGCTGTGTTACTCCTGTGTGTTTCTGCCACATGCTCACTTTGCAGCTAGGAGTGGCCAGGTGACCAAGTTGTGATTGGTGGACTCAGAGCCAACTGGGGGTTCCAGGGTAGAATTTACATGCTAATGCAAACTCAGAGCCTCATCAACTGAAAGACTTTTTATCTCTGCTCTTTCTTTCCTGTTATGATGCCGCTGTGAAGACGTAATGGTGGTGCCTCAGCAGCCATCTTGTGACTATAAGACCACAAGCAGGAGGACACAAGGCAACAACAGGGAATGGTGGAACAAAAGAATGGACAGAGCCCAGGGCTTTGAGAGTGTCATTCACTCACTGCCCCACACCTAAAGTCGCCAACTCTTAGACCTCTTGTTTTGTGATGAGATGCCTTTATCACTAAAACTACTCTCAGTCCAGGCTGTCACCGGCACCCAAATACATCGTAGTTGAAATAAAAGGTGTGATGGTGTATATCCCCCTAAGGCTGGGAAGCCCTAGCACCCAGGGCTCCCCGTTTCCAGGGTCTGTGTTTCATAAAATAGCCCTGACATGTGTCATCAAGATGTCCTCAGTCCAGCCTTGGGGAAAATGAGCAATCCTATTGTAAAGTGAACCATCTGTCCCTGCTGGATTCATCCAGATCCACAGGTGGGACTGGGAGTGCAAGGGCTGCATCACTTTGATCAACAGGATGGTATATTCCATATCCTTGGTTTCTCTCCCTCCCACCCTCACCTTCAGATTAGAATGTATTTGACAGAAGTAGAAATACAGGCACTAAATTAAAAAAAAAAAAAAAAAAAAAAAAAACCAACAATTCCTCCCCTGTCCAGTGAGTGGAGTGTGCTTTTTCTCACACCATCCCATTTAAGCACTGCTTGGAGGGATGTGTCCACAGATTATCAGAATCATGGGGATCTGAGAAGGGACCTGGATTATCACACCAATTACACAGATGCAGAAAAGAGCGTCCCCAAGAGGAGTGCTGGGGAGACACGTGGGGTGGGGAACTCAGTGCCCCTGGACTCACCGTCAATGGAGGCCCTTTTGGGGAGGATGGTGATGGCCCCAACAGCCACATCCTCCAGGCTCAAGATAGGCGAGGTCTTGGCTCCCCAGCTGTCTGAGCCGACCCACAGGAAGTGGCCGGTCAGGTTGGCCTGGCGAGCTGCCTCCAGGACCCGCCTGGTAGGAACAGGGCTGCGGTGAGGGAGGGTCTGGGAACCTCTTCCAGCTTGGCCCCGGTTCCTTCCCACTCTATCCATCTCCCCTGCTCCACAAACACTCACCAGATCCTTGTTTCTCAGGAAACACGGGGCTTGAGGCATTTAGTGCACTTTCCCTGGGCTTTCCTCTGACCCCAGGCCTGCCCACTTGCTCTGCCCACTGTAACCCACTGTATGGGGGGGACTTCTTGGGGGAAAATCCAGTTAGAAGCCACCCCTGCCCCACACACCTCCGTCAACATCACACCCAACCTCCCAAGCTGGATATGAGCTTGGGGCCAGTGGGTCTCGGGCCGAGGTCCACAGCCTCTATAAGGACCCTGGGCTCCTTCCCTGACAGCTCCTTTTCTGCACTCGGATCTGCCTTCAGGTCCCTCCCCACACCCTGGGAGCTGTAAACACAGACATCAGCTCTTTGTGCTATTTGGCCTAGGCTTATGGCATCTCCCCAGACAAGGCTGCTTCGCCGCTGGGGGCACTAGACTCACAGCCAGCAGCAGAGAAGGTCCAGGGTGTGGGAGCAGGGGAAAGGGAGGCAGGGAGGGTGTGTGTAAGGCAGTGATGTGCAAGAGCAGGGGCGGAACCCTCAGGGAGAGCCCCAGGGAATCTCGGCGATTGTGCCACTGTCCCACCTGATGTCATCCTCGTTGGCAAAGATGATGATGCCCCGGGCGTTGGGCGTCTCCATGAGTCTCCTGATCACCTTGTTGAACTCTCCTGGCTTTGGTTCCCTGGGAATCTTGATGGACTGGGCAATACAGACCCCCCCTGGGTGTTGGGGGTGCCGAAGTCAGCTTCTGTCCCACCCACCCACACACCCACCTGGCCACCACTGCATAGGGCTGTGTAGCCTGGCTGAGGGGTCTGCAGGGGTGAAATCTGGCCTGCACCGTCTGCCAGGCTTGAGAAAGGGCTGAGTCCTCCAAAGGAGAGGCCCCGTCTACATGGAGCACCAGCCAGGCAACCCAGGCCCTGGAGCCCACCATGGACCTAGGCCCCTCATCTCGCTGCTTCTGCCCCACCCAAGGGCCCTGGGCCCACCCTCTGTAGACCCCTTGGTGCCTCGGAGTCCCCAGCTCACCAGCCTCTCGGGAGATCTGAACAAAGGCCTCAACCCCGCTTTCGCCGTAGTTGCCCTCAGAGGCCAGTGTGGATACATAATTCCATCCCAGTGCCCTCACGATGTCCACCATGGCCTGGGCCTGGTAGGAATCAGGTGGCACCACCCTGGAGAAGAAGTCATAGCGCGTGGAGTCGCTGAGCTCCGGGGCTGTGGAGGCATAGCTGATCTGGGGTATCTGGGGGCAGGAAGGACAGCTGGGCTGTGGATGGAGGTCAGTAACTTGATAGAGGGAGGGCAAGGGGGGCCCAGGACATGGACGGGGCACAGAAGGTGTGGGGCAGGGACCTGGGACACAGATGGGGCATGGAAGGTTTGGGGTGGGGACCTGGGGCCACCTGGAGCAGCCACCTGGAAAGGCTAGAAGGTGTGGGGCAAGGTCTGCGTTTTGTGAGTGGGCCTGAGAACTCTGTGAAGGTTGTGAATGTGGGAGGTATGCAGGTCTAGGGGAGAGGGCAGGACGGCCATGTACAGTAGTACAAGCTGTGTCCTGAACAGGAACCTCCCAGCAGAGGACCTGCAGCCCATCCAGCTGCATCTGCCTGTCCTAATCAGCCCCAGGGGAAAGTACATATTCCTGATTCACACCAAGGGGCAGTCTGCCGGGGCGAGCAGCTCTAGGAGGGATTAGGGCAGACAGGGGAGCAGTGGCAGGTGTTTGATTTAAGGCTTCATCTGGCCTAGGATGGGGTTTGTTGAAAACTGGGTTTCTCTGCATGCATTAGAGTGATTAACAGCAGAGATCAGAGGCTGAACTGAGCAGGGAGTGTGGAGGCAGAGGCACAGGGCTGAGAAGGCAGGCAAGAGGGGGCTCCAGGGTTCCAGGGCAAGAGGGGCTACAGCAGGAGCTGGTGTGAAGGCCAGAGACACAAGAGTTTTTGGAAGGGGAGGCCGGCTGGCCCAGGGTTGTTTGAAGCAGGATAGAAAGTGGGGAGATAGCATGAAAAGGAAGCAGGGAGTGGCAGGGAGAAAGAAAAAAGGAGAGAAGGTGGTAGTGGAGAGAAACAAGGAGGGGGTCGGGGGGGAGAGAGAGAGAGAGAGAGAGAGAGAGAGAGAGAGAGAGAGAGAGAGGAAACCCAGGAGAACAGAAGGCAAGAAACGCCCTGTGGCCGCAGCTCAGTGAGCAATGCTGTGGTCCTCTTAGCACTCCTGGACACTTGAGTGTGGGAAGAACCTTCCTGAGCCCCCTGGACGTCCTGAGGGAAGTTAACTGAAGATGCCTGCCAGCACGGTGAAGCTGGGAAATGACTGTACTGTTTCTTTTAGACCAGGAATTTCAGCATCTTGCCTGTGACTGTGCTTCGCACACCGTTTTTATTGTTTTAATGTTTGCATTTCTAGCCCCGCAGCACAACCTTAGTCTGGGCTGAGATGGCAGCAGCAAGCCCTGGGCTCACAGGGTCCTGCCCCCTTGAATCCCCAACTGAACCCCTGAAAGCCCTGGGGTTTGGGATCTCTGCATTCGATCTAGAGGACAGAGACAGAAACTAGAGCTCTAGGCAGGGCCGGGGACACACACAAGCGGCTGAAAAACCCCTGGACGGCAGCACAGCCTCTCTGGTGCCAGCGTGGAGGTGTGTGTCTGGCCACATTAACACTGTCCATCCGAGGAAACTGGGATGGGGGCTTCCATGTGCTCAGCCGATGAGGAGCAGCCCCGCACGCCTGGAGCAAACGCAGATGCTGCTCCTGGGAGAGTTGGAGAAACCCTCAGGAAACAGAAGTTCCTCCCCTAGGCAGATGGAAGCTAGGCCTTCCTCCTTCACAGACAGCCGCATGCAAACGGCCCTTCCTGCCACAGAACCCCAGAAAAACTGTCCCACAACCCCCAGTTAATGACCAAATCGAAAATTCCCAAACTCATATGCCAAAGCCCCCTAATCCCGATTCCTCAAGCTCCCTAATCCCAATTCCTCTGGCCCCTAGAACTGCAAGGAACACGCTGCCCATCACAGGACAGTTCCCTACATTTGAGGACAGGGCAGGGCCAGCCTGGGCACCTGTGCAGGGCAGGGTGCAGGAGACCAGCGCTCAGAAAGGAACACTCCGCCCCGCTCTCGGACGCCCCTTGAGGGAGGGTTCAAGGCAGACATTTTGAGAATTAATTTAAAGGATCAAAAAAGAGAAGGACCAGACCTTTCGGGTCTATCTACTCCCCACAGCAGCTCAAGGACACGTCCCAGTTGCTGCTCTGGAAGAAGGGCCCCGTTCCAAATAAGACTCAAGTTCATCACTCGAGCCTACGAAGGCCCAGGGAGCAGGAGCACCTAGTGTGGTTGCAGGGGGCGTGCCCAGAACAAGGACACCCGAGTAGGCCGGCAAATGGGGACTGAAGTCCAGGCCGCCCTCCCCAACCAACCGGCTTAGGCATAGGTGGCACCCGCTGGGGAAGAGGCGCCCTTGCGGGACCGGGCAGACAAGGGCGGCTGGAGTGGTTGGGTGGATCCGATTCAGTCCTGCGTCGGGCCCAGCGAACAGGATTTCTTTGACGCTGTGTGAATTCGAGTGATTAAAACGGAGACTCTTCCAGAAGGAGTAAAGAAAGGAGACGCGGGCCACCCCAGGGCGAGGACGGAAGAGAGACACTGGAAACCGAGCTCGGCCACGGGGCCCCTCACCGCAAACAGGCGCAGAACGTTGGCGACCATGATGGAGACGGAGCTGGCCGAGGCGCCCACGACGGCCACGACGCGCTCAGGGGGCGCGGCGCGCAGCGGAGGGACGCCTCCTGGGCAGCGCACGCCCACCTCGTCGCCGTCGCCGCGGCCGCGGATCAGCGCCTGCACGAAGCTCAGCGCCTGCTCCAGCGCGTAGGTGTCCCGCGAGCAGGTGTCCAGCAGCCGCGCGCCCAGGCGCACGCCGGGCAGCAGCTCGGGGTCGGCGTTGACACGGTCCAGAGCGTATAGCATGGCCTCCAGCCGGTGCACGCCCTGCTCCTTCTTCAGCGGCCCGCACGCCCGGCCCGCCGCGCCCCGCGCGTGCACCGGGAACAGGCCGCCCAGTGTCAGGCCGCCCGCCAGGCGCACCGAGCCCGCGGCGCGCGCCAGGCCCGCCTGCGCCAACCACGCCAGCGGCAGCAGCGCCAGGAGCAGCGGCTCCCGGGTGCCCCCGGGCCGCGCCATCGGCTAGTCTAGCGGGCTGCGGAGAGACAGAGGGGCGGGGAACGCTCTGAGGGCTGGGGAAAGGAGGGCGCGAGCTCAGGGCGCGGGGAGGGACACCGGGGTCCTGGGGAGAAGGCGCTCCGGGCGCGCCTTCCACTTAGGCTCTGGGGAGTTAGCTCAGCTGGCCTACCCAGGCGTCCATCTCGCTCTCACCAGCGCTGAACCCTATCGGCTGGGGTCCCGCCCGACCACCGCCTCCACCCCTCCAGGCCTCCCACTTCCTGACAGCCTGGCCCTTCTTCCTCGAGGTCCATCCCCAGCAGACACCCAGGCTCCCTCCCCAGCCAGTCACCTGCACCAGCCGCTATCGGTTCAGGACAAGTCTATGACAGATGCCGCCGAGGTCCTGAGCGAGAGAGGATTTAAGGATTCTAGGGAGGGATGAGAGGCCGCTCCGAGGGTGGTGACCCCTCCTGAGCGCAGGGGTGGCGGTGCTGGCTCTCCCTGAATCTCGGTCCCCTCCCTCTCCTAATCTCTGGGTCTGTCTCCTGTTTTCCTGTCTTTGGTTTGTGTCTGACTCAGACTCTGGCTGTCTCTCTGTAGCTGTGTCTGACACGGAGTCTCTGTCCATCTCTCTGTCTCTGTCTTCGGCCTCCAGGTCTCTTTGTTCCTCAGTCTCTGTCTCTGGCTTTCTGTCTCTGTCCTATTCTTGGAAATCTTTCTATCTCTTTCCCTTCCTGTCTCTCCCTGACGTTCTCTCTCTGTGTTCCCTAACCCCTTTTCTGTCTCTCTCCCTCTGTCCTGTGTCTCTCTCCCTCTGTCCTGTGTCTGTCTCTCGCCCTCTGTCCTGTCTGCCAGTGCTCTTGACTGCAGTTGGCTAAGGTACTCCCTGGCTTTCTCCTTGCAAAACCCTGTAGGGCGCAGGGGCTGCCTGAGCTGGGAGGGCCTAAGCAGAAGGAGGAAGAGCAAGGGGCAGGAAAGAGCCAGGAGCCAGCAGCCTGTAATATTAACGAACTTACCACACCCTGCAGTCGGGAAACAGCTCTTGAGGAGTGAGTTGACTTGCCCGAGGGCATGCAGCTGGCATGTGTGGGCATTGGGATTCGCACCCAGAATGGCGTGAAACCACCAGTGCACACTGCTCTTGATGGGGGGAAGGGAGGGGCCGGCTTTCCCTGCAGCTCCCACTCCCCGCTCTTGCATGGGAGGATGGAGTTCCCAAGGGTTGCTCAGGCTGTGTCTAAAGCCTCCCTGGCCTTTGGGTCTGAGGCAATGACTCGGGCTGTGGCATACACTGTGTAAGGCTCTCTGTACCTAACTTTCCCCATCTCATTGTGGGGGCTAAGGTGAGGGGGCTTGGCCAAAAGATGCCTTTACCATCGCCCCCATCCGAGGCCCAGGATTTGGCTCTCTGATGCCAAGAGAGCAAAGGGCATCCTGGAGACAGGTGGTGAGCTCCTAGCCACAGGGATTAGCAGGCTCCTCATACGAGGCCTAAGCCGGCTTGGGCTCCATTAGACAGGCTGGATTGGGGTGGCTGCAGGGATTTGGGCAAGGCTGCAGAGGGAGCAAGCAAGAAACATGCCACTTTCTCTCTTCCCCCACCCCCCAGGCCCCTATAGTTTCTACTGCCAGGGCCACCTCTCCTGGTGGAAGCCCCGAGTCAGCAGGCTCCTATCCATTTTAACAGTGGGAAGGGTGGGGAGCTTAGCTGGCGCAAGGCCCTGAGCCTGACATTGAAAAGGACTGCACTTACTGGGCTTGGGAGGTGGCTGGGCCCTTCCCTGTCAGGAACGGGCCTAACAACTCCCAGCACACTGCAGCCTCCTGCTTGGCATGACCAAGGCAGCCACCGCCTCTTCCTGGAGGACAGACCATCAGGAAGCAGGGGCAGCAGCAGGGGACTGGCAGGGGTGCTCACCCTGTAGGAGGGTGAGCAGGGGGCTGGAGAAGGGGAGGGGGTGGCAGGATTTTAGGCCTGATGGAGATTGGCTCTGTGGGGGTGGAGGATGGCATCACTGCTGGGGCATTCCCTGAGAATACGAGGACCAGAGACAGAGCTGAGCAGGTCAAGGGAGGCAGAAGCCAAGAGTTTAGGGTTGGACACAGGAAAGCAGAGGCTTCATGATTCATGAGCCTGGAATTGAGGGAAGAGGCCAGGGTTGGAGGGAAAGCTGAGGTGCGATTGCGATGGTGGTGTTTAAAGCCGTGGGAGGCAGGAGCTCACTGGGGCCGAGAGTGTGGACAGGTGGTTAGGACGGAACCCCAACATAAGGGGGCTGAGCAGAAGTGAGGAGACTGGGAGGGGGTGGTGGAGGAGTTAGAGTTGAGAAGCAGGAGAATGGGTGGCAGAGGGGCCCAGAAACAAAGATTGAGAAAGGCGGGAACATTCATCATAATTCATTCAGCCCCATGCAGTGGCAGAAGGCCAAAATGCACTTTGCACAGATGAGAAGAGGCAAGGAGGTAGCGCAGCCCCATGCCGCATCACCCAGATGCCTGTGGCCTGGAAAACCCCTACATCCTTTTGTGATTTTAGCTGCAGCTGCTGCCATTAACAAGCACACAGGAAACTAAAAGCCATGCTGCTGCCTTCAGCTTGTGTCCACACTTCCAACCCCAGAGCCGGGCCATTCAGTGTCTCCTCCAGACCAGCCCCCACATTTAACAACCAGACGGTTCCAGTTGCGAAATTAGTTTAAAGCCCTACGTTCCCAGGTTTGTTTAACGGTTAGACTCAAAGCTGCCAGTCCTAGGATTGGGATGTTAGACATATTTCACTCTCTCTTTTGTTGGGAACATGTTTTGTGGGTGAACTGGTGCATCTAGCGTGGACTCTGGCACAGGGATGTTGAAAAGCATGGGGTCTGGACCTGGGAAGCCTACCCGATCCCTCCCAGAATGTCCTGTGTGGAGCAATGTGGGGTGTGTCTGGGAAGCAAGCCCCACTAGCCTGCTGCTCCCAAGTGCCCTCACACTCCCTAGGGGAGCCACAAGCCCCTCATGGCAGCAGGGCATGAGTTTAGGCCCCGGCTGTCACCAAGACCCAGCGTCACCTCCCTCCAGCCTTCCCTGTTGATCTCTGGCCTCCTCACTGCGCTCTTCAGTGCTCAGCTGTCATATAACCACCGCCCAAGGACCAGCTTTTCCAGCCACAACCACCAATGGCACTGCTGCCACTGCAAGGCCTGGTGCTGCTGGGAGACCCATCAGCCGGGAAGGAAGCAGGCCAGGTGCAGTGGCTCCTGCCTGTAGTCTCAGCACTGTGGGAGGCTGAGGCGGAAGATCGCTTAAGCTTGGGGGTTTGAGACCAGACTGAGCAAGACAGCAAGACCTTGTCTCTGCAAAAAATACAAAAATTAGCCAGGCATGGTGGTGTACGCTTGTGGTTTCAGCTACTCAGGAGGCTGAGGTGGGAGGATCCTCTGAGCCCAGGAGGTCAAAAATGCAGTGAGTTAGGATTGTGCCACTGCACTCCAGCCTGGGCAACAGAGCGAGACCCTGTTCCCCTCCCCTCCCCCCCACCACCCAAAATAAAAGCAGCCTGGGGCTAGGACTTCGAGGATGAAGAAAGGGAACAGGGTCTGGATGAAGAGATGTTGCCAGACCTCCTCAGAGCTGTACCAGGACAAGCGGTCACCTCTCCAGCCTCCCTAGCCAGGGAGAATGCCTGCTGGGGATACCCAACCACAGGGCATAGGGCCCTCTTACAGCATCCTGATACAGCTGCTTGGGCTCAATGAAGTTGCACAGAATTTTTACAAAATGTGTAGCACATCATTTAAAAGGTTGTTCCAAGAAGAAGTCCTGTTGCCCCCTGCCCCTGGGACTGTTTTTCTCAGGTGGGCTGCCATAGCAAAGTCCCACAGACAGCTGGTCAAAGCACAGAGACTCTTTTTTTTATGGTGAAAAGCTTTAATAACAGACAATCTGGTTTCATAGGCAACCAATGAGCAGATTAATGAATCATTTAACTTTCTTTACATACACCCAATATTCCACTCAAGAAAGATGAACCCAAAATGCATCCTCTTGCACTAACCAGCATAACTAAGTACAAATGAAGTCAATGGGGTACCCCGTTAGCATAGCATACTGCGTTGTGAGTCAATAAAACAAGCCTTCTCCTACCCCAGGTCCTGGCCCCCTGGCAAACATAGATATAAACGATGTGCACTGCGTGATGATACCATTAGGTGAGAACTTTGGTTCATGCAGTCAGCTGCTGTAGAGGTTGCACCCAAAGCCTATGGCCCTGGCACTCAAAGTCAGTCAGCAGTGGTGGCTCACGGTATCAGCCATGTTCCTTCCACACCAGGTAAATACTGTGGTCAGGCATGCTGGTGGCAAAGACCAAGCCCATGTCATTGTGCCCATCTGGTCCATTCAACCAGAATGCTTCACCTGCCAGGAAACTTGAGCCTCTCTTTGATTTCCTGTACTCTGGCAGAGGCCAGCAACTAATCAGGCTATGTGTCTGCAAGTCTGTGATGTACAGGTGGCGGTTGTCAAACAGTAGAGCAAAAGTGTTTCCAAAGCCAAGCAAGGCCAAGTTTGCTATCTTAGGAGTCTTGATGACCCTGAGAATAGCATAACTGGTGGCAAAGTTGCTGGTAGAGACCTAGTGCTGAGCTATAGACAATGTATTTGCCATCCAAATGAAGCCTTGGCTGAAGGCAGATCCTTTTATCCTCAGAGACAAGACAATGTCTTTAAGCACTTGCAGTTGATTTCTCTCCCAATCGGCCAAATCTTAATCTCATATTTGTCTGCACTTAAGAGGATGTAGTCTTCAGGGCTGTGCAAGAGAGACTTGACTTTGCACTTCTGCAAAACTACCTTCCCATGCCGTTGCCCAGTGAATGTTCAGGTATGCCCCAGTAGATAAAGGCCATCTTTCCACAGTGAAGTCTGCAGAGCCACTCTCTAAGATATCATTGTAGTCCACGCTAAACACTGTCCCTGTGTGCCTGCGGAAGTGCTGGGTCCTGGCTCCTGAACTGTATTCCCAGTAAGCCACAGTGTTGGCAAAGGATCCTGTCACAAGCTTCTGTTCACTGAACTTTACCACTGCACAAGTGTGAGTCTGGATGCTATAAATGCACTGCCCTGTGCTCAGATCCCACAGCTTTGCAGACCCTGTGACTGTCTTCCTCAGCTGGGCTGCCCTAACAAAGCCCCAGACAGAGGGTTAAAGAACAGAGATTTATCTTCCCACAGCTCTGGAGGTTGAGCGGCCAAGATCAGGGTGCCAGCGTGGTGCGTTCTTGGGCGGGCCTCTCCCTGGCTTGCAGACCATCCCTGCTCCTTGCGTTCTCACATGGCCTTTTCTTGGTGTGTGCGGGAGAGAGGGTCCTCTTGTCCTCTGCTCAGGAGGCCGCCAGTCCTGTCAGATTAGGGTCCCACCCTTATGACTGCATCTAACCTCATCACCTCTTAAAGTTCTGCTTTCACAGACACTTACATTGCCAGTTAGGGCTTCTGCATAAGAATTTGGGGGACACAACTTGTCTGTATCCCTCTGACTTGGCCTGAGGCATCCAGGGGAAAAAGCAAACGGTGCCCAGCAGAACTGCAGGGTGGTGGTTTAGTGCACACTCAGGGCTACAGAGCCCAGGTCTAGATCTTGGCCCAGTCACTTTTTATCAAGGTAAAGTTGAGCAAGTCTCTGTACCTTTATTTAGCTTCAGGGTCCACATATTTTTTTTTTTTTTTTTTGAGACGGAGTCTCCTGTCGCCCAGGCTGGAGTACAGTGATGCGATCTCAGCTCACTGCAACTTCCGCTTCCTGGGTTCAAGTGATTCTTCTGCCTCAGGCTCTGGAGTAGCTGGGTTAGAGGCACACGCCACCATGCCCAAATAATTTTTGTGTTTTTAGTAGAGATGGGGTTTCATTATATTGGCCAGGCTGGTCTCGAACTCCTGATCTCATGATCCTCCTGCCTCGGCCTCCCAAAGTGCTGGGATTACAGGCGTGAGCCACCGTGCCCAGCCATCAGTGTCCACATCTTTTAAGTGGAAAACTTGATATGCCAAATTCTGGTGTTTTAAAATTTCCATTCAATGTTTCTAATCCTAGTGTCTAGGCTTCTGTATATTTCTTTTAAGAGTCTGGTTAGAAATAGAGTAGTAATGAAATTATTATAGTAGGTGATGAGAGCTCTCATATATATCTCTCTCCTTAATTATCACAACACCCTGCTGAAATAGGTGTTAGTATTACCCCCATATTGCAGACGAGGAAACCAAAGGGCAGAGGAGCACAGAGACGTAAGGAACCAGGCTGCCCAGGGTGCAAAATCCGACAACATGGCGGGGCTAGTGGAGTCGTGCCTGGCTGATCCCTGAGCCCAGCTGTTGCTCATTAGGTTATAAAGATGATATCATGGATAGAGACTTTCTATCCATTTTCTCCCATTTATTGTAGATATAATCTGGGCAGAAAAGGAATTAAGAGAGCTCCAGAGATTGCAGTTTGTGTATTTTAAACCATGTGGGTTTTTGTTCTAGGAGAATTCCAGTTCCAGAATTCCTCTGGAAACAGGTGTCTCTTACCCTACTTACTAGTTTGCTATGATTTCCATCACAAAGTACCACAGACTGGGTGGCTTAAACAACAGACATTTTTCTTTTTTCTTGCAATTCAGAACCTAGAAGTCCCACATCAGGGTGTCAGCAGTGTTGGTTCCCTCCGAGGGTTGGGAGGGAGGGATGTATTCTAGGCCCTTCTCCTTGGTGTGTGGATTGCTGTCTTCTCCCTGAGTCTCCACATCACCTTTGAACCTGTCTGTGTCCAAGATTTCCTCTTTTTAAAGTTTTTTAGAGACAAGGTCTCTTTATTTGCCCAGGCTGGTTTTGAACTCCTGGCCTCAAGAGATCCTTCTGCCTAAGCCTCCCAAAATGTTGGGACTGCAGGTATCAGCTACCAAACCTCACCCAAAGTTCCTTTTTTTTTTTTTTTGAGATGGCGTCTCTTGCCCAGGCTGGAGTGCAGTGGCGCAATCTCGGCTCACTGCAAACTCCACCTTCTGGGTTCAAGCCATTCTCCTGTCTCTGGCCTCCCAAGTAGTTGGGACTACAGGCATGCACCACCACACCCTGCTAACTTTTGTATTTTTAGTAGAGACAGGGTTTCACCATGTTGGCCAGGCTGGTCCTGAACTCCAGACCTCAAATGATCCAACCATCTCAGCCTCCCAAAATATTGGGATTATAGGCATGAGCCACCACGCCTGGCCCCAAAGTTCCTCTTCTTATAAGAACACCAGTCATATTGGATTAGGGTGTACCCCAGTGACTTCTGTTAAACTTGACTACCTCTGTAAAGATGCTCTCTGTATATACAACTATATAGGTCCTGGGGAGGTTAGGACTTAACATGAATGTTTTTCAGCATTGTTGAGGGGGCATCATTCCACCTATAACACATGTAATGACATTGCAAATGTATTCTCTCCCAAAGCTGTCAGGCCTTAGCCTTGAGACAGCGATAACTTATCACAGTGAGCGGAGGTCAGGGCAGGCACTGGGTATGAACTTAGCCCGCTCCACTCCTGCTTGAGCCAAGGCTTTCTCCTGGTGTACCCTTTGACCACACAGAGCAGCCCAAAGAAGCAGGGCCTGTTCTTCCCAACTGACTGACAAATGAAAAGTATGGTAGCTACTGAAATGCAAAGTTCAGTTGGAAACAGCTGCTGCAAAATGCTAGTGGTTCACAGCTTATATGAGCATGGCACATAGAAATGCATTAAGTGGACCAGGCACATGGCTCACGCCTGTGATTCCCAGCACTTTGGGAGGCCGACTTGGGTGGATCACTTGAGGTCAGGAGTTTGAGACCAGCCTGACCAACATGGTGAAACCCCGTCTCTACTAAAAATACAGAACTAGCTGGACGTGGTGGTGCATGCCAATAGTCTCAGCTACTTGGGAGGCTGAGGCAGGAGAATCGCTTGAACGTGGGAGGCAGAGGTTGCAATGAGCCGAGATCACACCACTGAACTCCAGCCTAAGCGACGGAGCAAGACTCTGTCTCAAAAAAAGAAAGAAAGAAAGAAAGAAAATAAATGCATCAAGTGTAGGTTAATTTGAAATGCATAATAAAATAAGTGTCTATTCCTAAGTAACCCATGGTACAGTTTTACCTGTTTGGGACATTATATAAATGAAGAGGGAATACTTTCAAAAGGAAAACCATAAAGTAATTTGATCAAATCTGAATCTCATCATAAGTAAAAGGCCCAAAGAGTTTTCCAAAGGAATTGAATGCACCATATTGGGGTTTAAAATCCACCAGTTTTCAGGATATCAGTCCATATGATTTTTATTGCTTGTAATTGGCATTGGCTTGAAGTTCAGTATGAACACCAACATTTGGGCTCAGAGTTTTGTTAACAGAGGAACTGCCTTCGTTTTGAAACAAAAATGTTTAAATGTACCACAGACTTGTTTATAAAGGCTGTGTGTTAGGCTGCCTTTCCACAGGGCAATGAGGGATTTCAAGTATAAAATATATTTGAGAAACTTCATTTTTAAGGAGCCCATTAGTTAGGTGATATTGTTTTGTTTTTCAAATAGAAAATCTTTAACCAGAACATAAATTTTCTTCAAAATTACAGAAAACAAAGCACTACACAGCAAGGCCATAGAATAAATCTCAAAGTCATCCCAGATATACAGTGAACATCTACTCAGAACATGGCTCAGAAAACTTTTTCTTTTTGACTTTTTTGGGCTTTTTTTTTTTTTTTTTGAGACAGGGTTTCGCTCTGTCATTCAGGCTGGAGGGCAATGGTGCTGTGACCCAATCATGGCTCACTGTAGTTTCCACCTCCTGGGCTCAAGCAGTCCTTCCACCTCAGCCTCCCAAAGTGCTGGGATTATAGGCAGAAGCTAGCATTCCCAGCCAAGAAAACTTTTTCCTAAAGAGCCATGTGTGGGCTGAATAATACCCTTGCTTCTGTCCAAGTTCTAATTCTCAGAACCTGTGACTGCTACCTTATATGGCAAAGGGGACTTTATAGATGTGATCAGATCAAGGTCACAGTTCAGATCCTGAATTGTCAGGTGGGCCCCACGTAATCACAGGCCCTTATGAGTAAGAGAAGGTGCCGTGAAGATGGAAGCAGGGAGTGATGCAAAGATGCTAAATGTAGGCTTTGAAGGCAGAAAGGGCCAAGGAATGCAGCTCTGAAACCTGGGAAAGGCAAGGAAGTGGTCTCTAGAGCCTTAGGAGGGCAGCAGTACTGCTGACACCCTGATTTCTACCCTGTGAAACTGGTTTCAGACTTCTGGCTTCCAGAGCTGTGGGAGAATTAATTTGCATCATTTTAATGAACTAAGTTTGTGATAACTTGTTGCAGCAGCAATAGAAAACCAGACAGTAATTATGTTTGGCTTTGCCCCCCTGTTATAACTGTTGAGCTCTGCCACTGTAGCACGGACACTGTCACAGGCAATAGCCAGAGTCAGCCTTGTGGGCTCGGCCAGGGATGGAAGCCAGTTGGAAGTTGTGTGACCAGGATTCTCATGATCAGCATCAGCTTAGCTTAGGATCCACAACTACCCCAACCACTGAGATGGGGTGCTGGAGACCACAGCAACACACACACACCCACACAGAGAGAGAGAGAGAGAAAGAGAGAAGAGAGAGAGAGAGAGAGAGAGAGAGAGAGAGAACGCAAGAGACTGGGAATGATGAGGCTACAGAGTTGTGGGTAAAAGGAAGTCTTTTCAATCAATGAAGTGGGAAAATTGGGTGCTCCTATGAAAATAAATGGAACTACACCCCTACCTCATTCCACACACCAAAATCAATTCAGATGCATTATTTACCTAAATGGGAAATGCAAACTGTATTAGTCTGTTCTCACACTGCTATAAATATCTACTTGAGATTAGGTAATTTGTGAAGAAAAAAGGTTTAATTGACTCAGAATTCCACATGCTCTACAGGAAACATGGTTGGGGAGACCTCAGGAAACTTACAATCATGGCAGAAGGGGAAGGAGAAGTAGGCGTGTCTTCACATGGCCAGAGCAGGAGGAAGAGAGAGAAGGGAGAAGTGCTACATACTTTTAAATAACCAGATCTAGTGAGAGCTCACTCACTATCATGAGAACAGCAAGGGGGAAGTCTGCCCCCATGATCCAGTCACCTCCCACCCAGCCCCACCGCCAATCTTCAGGATCACAATTCAACATAAGATTTGTGTGGAGACACAAATCACAAAGCAATAAGATAGGTCAAAGATTGTATGTGAGAGTATTTCATTACCTTAGGGAAAGATACCTTAAACTGAACACACAAAAAAAACACTAACCATAAAAGAAAGGAACGATAAATTTGATATCCCTAAAATTAAGACCTCTCTTGCAGACAGCATAAAGATAAGGATGAAGTGTTGATAATGATCGAAGCTATATGACAGGTTTATAAGAGTTTATAACACTATTTTTCTAGAAAACAAAACGTGAAAAAGACACTATAAAGAGAGCGGAAAGGCAAGCCACCAAGTGGTAGAATATATTTACAACGCATATAATTAACAAAGCGCTTGTCTTCAGAATGCAGACTGAACTTCTCTGAATCAATAATAAAAACACAAATTACACATCAGAAAAATGGGCAAAAGATTTGAGCAGTCAGTTCACAAAAAAGGGTAACAAAATATCAATAATAATATGAAAAAATTTAGCCTCATTAAAAATTAGGGAATTGTAGATTAAAACCACAATGAGCTATCCAGCAAAAAGGCTAAAATGGAAAATTCACTGTGTTGAGGGTGATAAAGAATAGGAACACTCATACACTGCCAGCAGGAGGGTAAATTGGCACAATTCTCAAGAACACAATCTTGAATTATTTACTAAAGTTGAAGGTATACATGCCCTGGGTCTCAGCAATTATATTTGTAAGTATATTCCCTAGAGAAATGAATGCACAGATATATGCATAAGAACATTCAAGGTACCATTATTTATTTTAAAAAAAGGAACAAATCAAAGGTACATTGTAGAATGAATAAATAACTTGTGGTATTCCATACACTGGAATGGAATATTATATAGAAAAAAAGTGAGCCAAAGTGATACATAATGGCACAGATTAATCTTCCATATAATTGAATACACATTCTTTAATTTCATTTTACATAGTATCCATAAATGGGCAAAGAAAATCACGGTGTTTAGAGATGCACACTTCAGTGGTAAAAGCACAAAGAAATGCAAAGAAGGATATCATGACTGGGAGGTGACTTGTGAGGGTGCTTGTGGATTATGAAGGATTGTACGGGTGTTTTATTTAGACTCTTCTGCTACACTGAACATTTATCATCTTGCATTCTTAAAATATGTGTTACTTTTCACAATTTAAATATTTTAAAACATTAAAAAGCGTGACAATTAGAAAGCAAAATGTAAGATGTGAGAACTAAATGGAAGTATATTAGTAACTCAAATAAATGTAATTCTGCTTAATGTTTCAGTTAAGAGACAAAAATTTCAAGTTTTTGTGAAACAAAATCTAGTTTAATGTTGCTTATAAGAGACTCTCCTAAAACATAAAGCTGCAAAGTTGTCACTATCAGATGCATGTGAGTGTTCCCTGGAAGACCCTACTTGAAAGGCATGTCTATTTTTACCTAATTCTGTGCTCACCCAGTGCTAAAAGTTAGAAATAAAAGTGGGGACATTATTACCAACCTTAGAGAAGTTTTAAAAAGCTATAAGAGAATACTACAAACACTTGTATGCTAACAAATTATATAATCTAGATAAAATGAACAAATTCCTTGGAACACACAACCTACAAAAACGGACTCAAGAAGAAATAGAAAATCTTAACAGACCTATATTGTTATCAGTAATCAAAAAACTCCCAATAAGGAAAAATCTATGTTTCACTGGGTAAGTTCTAGCAGACAGTTAAAGAAGAATTAACATCCATCCCTCTCAAACTCTTAATAATAATAATTAAAAAAAACCCAGAACAACAACAAAAGAGGAGAGAACACTTCCTCAACCATTCTACATATGAGGCCAGCATTAATCTGGTACCAAGCCAGACAAAGATGTAGAAGTAAACTACAGACCAATATCACTTATGAATTGAAAACACAAAAAATCTTCCACAAAATACTAGAAAACTGAATCCAGCAGCATATAAAAAGGATTATGCACCACAAGCATGCGGGATTAATCTCAGAAATGCAAAGGTGGTTCAACATATGAAAATCAATCACTATAATTCACCACATTAATAGAATGAAGGAAAAAAAGCCACATGAGCATCTCAATCAATGCAGGAAAAGCATTTTAAAAAATTGAACACACTTTTAGAATAAAAACACTCAGAAAACTAAGAACAAAAAAGTGACTCATTCTACATGGCAAAGGAAATGTATGAAAAACCCATGGCTAACATACTCAATGGTAAAAGATGAAAAGCTTTCCCCCTAAAATCAGGAGCAACACAAGAATGCCCACCTTCACCACTGGTATTCAATATTGTACCAGAAGTTCTAGCCAGAGCAATTAGGCAAGAAAAAGAAATAAAAGATATGTATACTGGAAAAGAAGAAAACTCTCTATTTAGAGATGACATGAACCTTTATCTGGAAAATCACAAAGAATGTACAAAAAAACCTACTACAGCTAACAAATTAATTCATCAAATTTACAGTATATGGAATCAATATGAAAGTAAGTTATGTTTCTATATATCAGCAATAAGCAATCTTAAAAGTAAATTAAAATCAAACAACTTTCACAACAGTATTCAAAAGAATAAAATATCTAGCAATAAATTTCACCAAGAAAGTGAGAGACTTGGGCACTAATAACTATAAAATAAGGCTGAAGTAAATTAAAGAAAACTTAAAATAAATGGAAAAAACCCTGTGTTCATGGCTTGAAAGATTTAATATTTTTCAGAAACAGCAAAGCCAATGCTTACATATACATGTAATTGCAAGAGGCTCTGATCAGAACAGTGTGGTATGGGCAAAAGGATATCTAGATTAAGGGAATAAAATTAGGAGTCCAAAAACACTCTAACACATTTTCAGTCAGTTGATTTTCAAGGAAGGAATCAAAACCTATGGTCAACTGATTTTTGACAAGGGTGGTGAAAGTGTTTAATGTGGAAAAAAATAGTTTTTAACAAACAGTGCTGGGATAACTGGATCTCTGGACTCTCCTCACATCATACACAAAATTTAATCAAAATGGTTCAAAGATCTCAATGTAAGATTGAAATCATAAAACTCTTAGAATAAAATATAGAGGTAAATCATTATGCCCTTGGATTAGGCAACAACTGATTAGATATGGTATAAAAAGCACAAACACTCAAAGAAATAATAAATTGGAAACTTTTAATTAAACAAAGTAAATTAAAAACAAAATTTAAAACTGTGGCCATCAAAGAAAACTATCAAGAAACTAAAAAAGGAAACCAGGAGCAGTGGAAAATATTTTTAAACATTCAATACATTCTACACATCTGATAAGGGTCTAACATTTAAAATTTGTACAGAACTCTTATGCACACACACACACACACACACACACACACACACACACAAACAGAGAGAGAGAGAGAGAGAATAAGAGAGAAAGAGAGAGAGAGAGAGAGAGAGATTTGTTTTAAGGAATTGACTTGTGTGATTACGGAGGCTAGCTAGTCTAAAATCTGCAGGGTGGGCTCGCAGTCTGGAGCCCCAAGAGTCAGTGTTGCAGTTCAAGTCCAAAGGTCATCTGCTGGCAGAATTTATTCTTGCTCTGGTGAGGTGTGCTTTTTGCTCTATTCAGGCCTTCAGCTGATTGGATGAGGCCCACCCACATGGAAGACAATCTGATTTCCTCAAAGTCCGCTGTTCTAAATGTAAATATCCAAAAACACTCTCACAGACAGAACTAAAATAATATTTAACTAAATATCAGTATTGTGGGCTAGACAAGTTGACACATAGAATTAACCATCAGAAGTCTACCACTTGTCAACCTGGCATGCATATGTATCTGCTTAAACCATGCTTAATCTCCAAACCAAGACAACAACAAGGTCATACTTCTGCCTAACATGATAAACCCCTGCATACAATTGAAAGTGCACTAACCCTTTCCTCAGAAGAAGGTGCAAAGTGTTTAGGTGATGTTTGCTCTTCTCCTTGATATCTCATAACTTAAATACTATGATGTAAAATTAACAAATACTATGACATAAAGTCAACACATCGTACATTACATAATGAGAGATAAAAGAGGGAAGAAGTATTACCAAAACATATTCATAACCAAACACAAAAAATACTCATAAGTACAGTCCTCATTTCTATCACTGGTCATGTAGTCATGACCGGTCTTCCACTACACATTCCATATTCCTTTTGCTCTGAGCAAACATCTCAGCTGGTTGTGGATCTTAACCTGATGGGGCTACCTCAACTTTTATTCCTAAAGGGGCTTGGCCATGAGTAGTCCTGCCTAATTAGTTGTTGTAGTTTTCCATTCCATTCGATAATCACAGGGCATTCACAGTGTTGGGCAACCACCACCTATATAGTTTTCTATTGCTTTAGCTCTCAGATTTAGGTCTTTGTTCTATGTGGAGTTAATTTTTGTATATGGTGTGAGGTAGGGGTCCAACTTCATCTTTTTGCATGTGGATACCAAGTTTGTTATATAAAAGGCCTTTATGGTAGGAAATATTTGGGCAGAGGGGACAGCAAGTGAAGATCCAGGTGCAGACAAATGCCACAAAATAATCAAGGAATGCCACAAAACAATCAAGGAATGAATAAGGTGTTTCTGCTAGACCATAGTATAGGTATTTCTGAAAATTATTTTGTTGTACAGCAGACAAAAAATAAACAGAGGTATTGGAATAATAGGATTGTAACAAACCATTCAAATCATAAGGAGGTTTGGAACCAGAACACTAATGAAAACCACAGTCCTAATGAACAATAACAGCAAAGTTAAAAGGGCATGATAAATAGTTACAAACATACATACATATGTGCATACTCATCCATACATACTATATTAAACTGAGAACTTGACCTTTTAAGAATGATGAAAGTATATTGGAGAGAAAGGATATGAGGAAAGATTGATGCCACTGAGTTATAAAGACCAAACAGAAGTGTTTGTGAGAGAACAAGGGGCCACATTAAGCTGAGAGAGACTGAGTCAAAGCCACAACAGGCACAGCCTCATATTCTCAAGTTACACTCTCTCAGTTGTGTTGTTTTGCCTGAATTCAGATCCTCTTACTTTGAGTATAAAATATTAATGTGCTGGAGGAAAATCTCACACAAACCAAGACACTTTCCACATACCATCAAACTAATCCACAGTACAGAAATGCACTGGAACAAAATATATTTTTTCACCAAACAATTTCAGAATAGAAAAAAAGAAAACATTTGACAATGCCTTTCATGAGGCTAATACTTAGTACAAGAAATAAAATTTACAGGCCAAACTAAGGAATATAGATACAAAAATCCTAGTCCAATATTTGCAAACTGAAATACATAAATGTCATAACCAAGTCTGGTTTGTCCCAGAAATGCACTTTAGCAGATTAATGACTTAGGAAATCTATTAACGTAATTCACTGCATTAACAGATTAAAGGAAAAACATGATCATCTAAATGGATGCAGAAAAAGCATTTGATAACATCTAATATTCATTCATAATTTTAAGTGTTTCATAATCTAAGGATCTTCTTTAAAATGATGAAATTATCTACTAAAAGCCTACAGAAAATACTGCATTCCATGATGAATTATTTGAAGTATCTACTTCCTTTAAAATCAGAGCAAGACAATAATTTCAATTATCATTCTCTCTAGGGGGCACTAGTCAGTGCAAGAAAAAATGAAGTATAATGATTGATTTGGAAAATACACAGCTTTCATCATTTGCAGATTATATGATTGCTTACTGTCTGGCAGAGGACTTTCTGGCCCCATCCCCCAGCCATGTCGAAAGAGCCTGACTCCTGATAGGGAAAGCCCTTCCCCCGTAGGGAGGGTCCCTTATCTCACTCTGCCCTGGCCCAGCCCAAGACCAGCAAAACCTTCCCGCCCAGCAGCCCACTAACCCAATCACCATTCGCCCCATCTGCTCTCCCATAACCTCCCGTCCTACAAACTCCCGCCCAGCAGACTTTCTGCCCAGCAACCAACCTAGCCAATCGTCAACCGCCAGGTCAGCTCTCCCCAGCCAATTGCTATCTGCCAGACCAGTTCTCCTACCACCCCAGGTCCTCTGCCCCTATAAAGCCGACTGAACAAAGAAAGCGCGCGCGATTCCTCCCTGCCTGCCTGAGTCGCCCGGAGATCCCAATAAAGTCGGTACCGGCCACCACGTGTCCTGCCTCGTGTCTACTGAGTGCCTGCCTCCGTGGGTTGGGGTCCCACAACCGGGGGTGGCACAGGTGGTGCCGAAACCTGGGAGTGCAGGCTGCCGGCCCGGCCGCAGCCCCCTCCTCCGGTGACCCCCTTTTTGGATCCGACACCTCTACACTCTGACTAAGGTAAGTTCATTTTCCTCTCTTACCTTTCCTTCCACGTGGTGTGCACAGTAGTCCCTCCCAATTCTCCGGACCCCTCGCCTAGCGTCGGCCGACCCGAGGAAGGTCCTCCGTTCCGGCTCCAGGAGCCCCTCTGGGAACTGCCAGACAGGGGACGCCCTCTCTGACTCTTCCTTCCGTTAGTTCTCTGGGTATCTGCAGTGTAAGGGGGACGCCTCTTCCTGCATCTACCCAGCCATTGGCAGGGAATCACTGCTGCACACGCCATGGGGAACATGGAGTCCAAAATACCCCTTAACACCCCTCTTGGGTGTTTATTGCGAAACTTCTCCAAATTGGGATACTCGCAAACTCTGAGGCGGAAAAAACTCATTTTCTTGTCTCAAGTGGCATGGCCTCAGTATCGGCTCGATAACCAGTCACATTGGCCCCCGACTGGCACTTTCGATTCCAACGTCCTTCGTGACCTTGACAATTTCTGCCGCCGTACAGGCAAAGACCGCGAGGTGCCTTATGTACAGGCTTTTTGGGATCTCCATACCCACCCGGACCTTTGTTCCACTTGCTCTACGCACCAGGTTCTTTTAGCCCAGGTTCCTCGCAAAAACTCCTCCGCTATCTCTATTACTTCTCCCCCGCCTTACTCAATGCAGGAGGATCTGCCTGACCATCTGTCTCCTCCCGCCAACCCTAGCTGCCAGTTACCACCAGTCGTTAGCCCTTCCCCCACTCCCTCCACACCTCCTGCCTCAGAAGCTTCGCCTCGCCCATCCCCCACGCTTCCTGCCTTAGAGGCCCCACCTCCTCTTGCTTCTCCGGTGGCCACTCTCTCTGCGCTTCCCGCCTCAGAGGCTCCTCCTCCTTTTGTTTCCCCGGTGGCCGCTCCCTTTGCGCCTCCTGCCTTGGAGGCCCCACCTTCTCTTACCTCCCCGGTAGCAGCCCATACCCGCTCACACCAGCCCACTCTCCTGGCTCTGCTTCGAGAGGTGGCCGGGTCGGAAGGCTTGGTTAGGGTGCACGTCCCTTTTTCCCTCCAAGATTTGTCGCAAATCGAGTGGAGACTCGGTTCATTCTCAGCAGACCCCTCCAATTATATCAAGGAATTCCAATATCTCACTCAGGCATACAGCCTCACATGGCATGATGTCCGCGTTATCTGTACCTCCACTCTCACAGCCGAGGAACATGAGCGCATCCTCACTGCAGCCAGGCATCAGGCAGACAAGGACCATGCCATAAATAGCCAGGTCCCTTT
>PVKP010009886.1:0-66579 GCA_004027715.1 Plecturocebus donacophilus | reverse complement strand
AAGTGCATAAGATGGTGGTTGAAAGGTGAGTGAAAGGGGGCTTGAGTTTAGATGATTAATTACATCTTTACTTAAATAAAATTATAAACATTTTCTATGGCTGTCTGCTTAGACAAACTCTTAATGTAATTATCCAGCTGTTATCTTTTGAGACTGCTAACACTTTTACACTGGTCACACTTACTATACCAGTCTCCCTAGGGAAAGTAAGTATTTTCTCTCTAAGTTAAGTCTATTGTAGAAGTAACAGGAGCGAAATGTGGAATTAACAAGTGAGAAGAGTCTTCAAATTGCCTCCTCTTAACAAATAAGATTGATTTATTTAGAAAGGTAAACTTAGACACTGTTGGTTTCATAATTGCCCAAAACAAATAAACTTGCTGGCTGATTGCTAACAGTGTTTAAGTTTTAATAACGAGACTAACTGATGTCTCAAATATAGAATCATTTTGTTTAGTTGAATTTTAGTAATTGTTTTTTAGGAATTTGACCTCCATGTGGAGAAAAAGAACCTTAAAAAAGTTGAAAAGGTCTTTATAATTTCAATTAACATAACCCTTTATTTTACAAATGAGAAAACTATGGCTCACCCAGATAATGTAACTAGCCCAAGGTCTTCTACTCAGGTGTCAATTGCATTAAACCCTAATTTTCTGATACTCAGCTAGAGTTATTCCTGCTACTTCTCAAGTACCAGGGCCTCTGTGGGTTTTGAGAGCTACAATTTGTGCTGGAAAAATTGCTGGGCAAGATATTGTCATCATTTTTATTAGTTGATTATAATATGTTAGGTGACAGTGGCAAGTGGGACCTCACAATTGAGATATGTTTTGTCCTTTTACTTTCATTGTTTCCTGATTTTGTGTGTTTGGAAATATGTTTACAAATAAGTTACATTGATTGGAAAATGTATATTTTTACCATAGTGACTTTATAAATCTTTACTTATACAATAAACTAATGTTATCAAACATTTATATTTTACCATGTAGTGCTTACAGTTATAAGCATGTTTTATATATATAAACTCATTTAACACTCATAAAAAACTTATGAAATTGTTACCATTCATATCCTAGTTTAAAGAAGGGAAGACTAAGGCAAGAAAAGTTAGATAATTTGCCCAAGATTATAATAAGAGACAGAGCAGGAGTCAAACTCAAGTGGTCTGGTTTCAATAATGATTGAGTCTTATTTCAATGATGTGTTTATAACTTTTTTAAGTGCCTATGAAGTCATCAAGCTAAAAGGCTATACCAACTGGGCTATTGGATTAAGTGTGGCTGATCTTATTGAATCCATGTTGAAAAACCTATCCAGGATTCATCCCGTGTCAACAATGGTAAAGGTAAGACAAACTACTACAAAATATAATATGATTTCTAGCAGTATATTCTATAAAAAGATTCATTTAAAGAGACCCAGAACAGGTAACATCATAGTTCACAGTTATTTCTGTCTCTGAAAGTTTTATCTAAACCATTGTCATTTTCCAGCAGAAGTCTTGGTCAACAAGGACAATAACTTAAAGACTCTAAGACATTAAATAGATGTAGACATTTTTCTTTGTATAATATTGCAAATTAAATATTAACTCTGATTTTTAGTACATTCTTAAAATATTGATCATCTGAATAAGTGTAATAGAGTTTCATTTAAAGTTGATATATGAAACTCTAGATTGCCTTTCATATAGGACTTGATATCTTAGCAAATACAGTTTAATTCAAAAGCTATGGAGCAAATGCATAAAACAGGTAGAAATTATTTTTTAAATAAAACTAAAATTATATTAAAATGTTTTGTAATACAACTGACTCATTTTCCACAAGTCAATCAGTGTAAATCAAGTGTGTCAAAAATTGGGTAATTACTGAATCTTAGGGTACATATATAGGAATTTGTTTATTCTGTTTACTTTTGTGTGTGTACCAAATTTTTGAAATTAAAAGTTTAAAAACTTATATTAGGGTATGTTTAATATAGTTAAATAATTTGATTAGTTATATAGTTAAATGACCCTGTGAATAAATTACCCACACGAACTGGTGTTTTGGAAATTGTTTTGTGTGTGTGTGTGTGTGTTTTAGCAATTCTTAGGTGGTCCAAGAATCTTGCCTTTTAGTGGTCTGTAACTGTTACCTAGGACCTTGTAGATTGGTTACCACCTGAAATTTTTTTCTTAACTCAAAATCTTTAAGCAGCTTAAAGCTCATAGTGTATGTTTGCATATTCTATGTATAAAACCTAACTCAAAACATAAGTATTGGGGAAATGTGGACCTGTATGTGATGAAAATCAGATCGGAGAATGAGTTTGTGCCTATCAAGTTTCCTACAATTCTTTCTGTTGAAGCATAGGACCTTTGATTGTTCTCTTTTTTACCCCCGTTTAGAGTTGGGATCTTGCTCCGTCACCCAGGCTGAAGAGTAGTGCCACGATCATAGCTCACTGAAGCTTCAAACTCCTGGACTCAACCAATCCTCCCACCTCAGCCTCCTGTCTTTGATCATTTTTTGTCTTTGATCATTTTTCCATATGGTTTCATGTCTTAATCTCAGTGCTTTGTTGTTCTGGCAGGGGATGTATGGCATCGAGAATGAAGTCTTCCTGAGCCTTCCGTGTATCCTCAATGCCCGGGGATTAACCAGCGTTATCAACCAGAAGCTCAAGGATGATGAGGTTGCTCAGCTCAAGAAAAGTGCAGATACCCTGTGGGACATCCAGAAGGACCTAAAAGACCTGTGACTACTGAGCCCTAGGCTGTAGAAGTTTAAAAACTACAATGTGATTAACTCTGAGCCTTTAGTTTTCATCCATGTACATGAATCGCAGTTTGCTCTGATCTTCTTCAACGTGTGAATTTGGGCTTATAGAATCAAAGCTTATGCTTGACTTAATGCTTGCAATATGAGTTCTTGAACAAATAAAATTAACTATTGCAGTGTGCTTCTATTTCTGGGATTCCTTCCTTAATGATTCCTGAAAGATTTCAATCTATCAAGTCATTCTTACCACACATCATAAATGTCCCTAAATTACAACGTCATCTACACTCCTCCCTCTGGATGGCACAAAAATTATTTATTGCAACATGTGCCACAGTTTTGTAGTTGTTGTTGTCCTGAGAATATGATTATAATTTTAAGGTAACAACTGAAGAAGTTGTAATGGATGTCAATGTATATGACATTTACAAGGAAGCCCATTTTAAAAAGAAGAACCCTTAAAATGGAAACTTTATTAGAGTTAGTTTTATTTAATGAAGGCAAATGAAAGTTTGGTCGGGATTATTCAGATTCAGGCTACTTAGAGATAGCATAACGTGTGAATTCATAGGGAACTTAGGTAGACTTCCTTTAACAAAGAGTTCCCAATTTACATGTCATATGGAGGGGTAAATTTCGGTAGTGTTTAAAACATGGGCTTTGGTGTCATACAAACCGGGACTTGAGTGCTGGCCTTAACATTGATTAACTGTGATCTTGGTCAAGTTAACTACTTAATCACTCCTAATTCTCAATTTCCTCACTAATAAAACAATGATGATAGCAATACCTCTTCAATATGGGTTGTTTAAATGAGAAAATCATGTAAAACTCGTAGCACATAGCTTGGTCATCATGGTAGCTAACATTTAGGTAGTCTTCCCTGTTCTGGGTAACTTAACCTAAATCATCCCAACTATCCTATAAGGTAGTGTTTCTTAACCTTAACACTGTTAGACATTTTGGGCTGGGTGTTTCAGTGTAGTGGGGGCTGTATTGCACATTGTAGGATCAGTGTCCCTGATTTACGCAACTGATGCCAGTCACACACCTCTGCCCACAAGGTGTAGCCAAACATGTCTGCAGACTTTGGCAAATGTCTCCTGGGAGGGGGTGAGGACAATCACCCATGACTGAGAACCACTGCTTTGAAGTATTTGTACCCTCATTTTACAGATGAGGAAGCAGACATGAAGAAGAAGCACACGGGTAATAAGCCACTAAATAACAGAACCAGGGTTTAATCCAGGCCATTAACTTTAAAATTCTCAAGTGTACTATAATGCAGAAAAACTGAAAACTTGTGGTATTTTTGTGTTTTTTTAGAATAATATTGAAATTCTTTAATGCTCCAGCACCAGCATATAATGAGGATGCTATTACTTCTGTATTACAAAAAGGAAGATGGACACAGTTATTAAATTCCTTTTTTATATCGCATTTCCAAAGCTACTCAATCTGTTGGTATGGTGATCATATTTAGATGTAAGGAGGAGGATTAAGTTAATATATGCTTCTAGTTCATTCCAGTTTCTATGTGAATGCTGAATTTGCAATAAGCCAATAGTTTCCAAACTTCAATTTCATGGATCAGTTTAGAATTGTTTAAACTGTTTAAAAGGGGGAATGGACACGTGTGTAGGAGGTTAGGAAGCACGGACACAAGTTTGCTAACTTTTAATTTTGCCAAATAAGGGCATGGAGAAAAAAACTACCCATTTTCTACTGTCATACAAAAGAAAAGACAGTTTAACGCCAAAAGAATGGGAAGATCAGAATCTCAAATTTAACAGCTGCCCTGAACCTTGGACAGAAATGCAAAATCCTTGGGATGGCAGAACCAAGAGCTGGAAGAAGACTGGGCTTTTAGTTTGCGTGCAGCTGCCTATACCAGCTATTGACTGCCTGTCTCCCAATTGCTTTTTATATTAGGAGGAAATAAATTCCTATCACTGTTATTTTAGATATCTGTCTCTGCTAACCAATTAATTCAAAATGACATACTCTCCAACTATACGGCATAGTACCTGTTCGATCATTTTTTATCTAATGGAGGACATACACTTGGATGATAAATAACAAAATAAGATGCTATAAAATCAAGAAAAAAAACACTTGATTTCTCACACGTTCAATTGGAGCACTTTTGTTATTTTCTTACTGTCTGGGGAAAGATGAAAAATGGAACTAATAACATTCCTTAGGAATAGAGGAGATGCCCAGTAACACCTGACTCATCAATACATGGATTCAGATATTTCCTGGGTCAATATCTAAAATGCAAAAACTGTGTACTGAATGAGACAGACATGGATAGTTTACCCATGCCGGTACTTTGATCTCATACGATTTTAGAACAGTACAGAAAGAGAAATAGATACTCAAGTACTTTTGTGGATCTATTGCTTAGTATTTCTGCAAAGTAGCTAAAACAAAGAAAGGTGGAATTTATTGGTGCAACTAGCTGAGAAGCTTAGGAATGGAACTGGACATTAAGCAACACCACATTCAAGAATAAAAACTCGATGTCAGAAGTATGCAGTTTTTCTCCAACTCTTTTTTCCTCTGTACATTTATTTAATTCTCAGGTTCTATGTAGTGGCAAATTATCTATAGCAACTCCTGAATTTTATCTTCTCTTGTTCAGATCTAATAGAAAACTGTCAGCTGAGCGCGGTGGCTCATGCCTGTAATCCCAGCACTTTGGGAGACCGACGCAAGTGGATCACGAGGTCAAGAGATCGAGACCATCCCGGCCAACACAGGGAAACCCCGTCTCTACTGAAATACAAAAATTAGCCGGGCTTGGTGGCGCATGCCTGTAGTCCCAGCTACTTAGGACGCTGAGGCAAGAGAATTACTTGAAGCCAGGAGGCGGAGGTTGCAGTGAGCCGAGATTGCAGCACTGATGGAATAAGATGTACATCATTGAACCTAGCCCAGTGATCCGAGTGTTGCACTGCTCTCATTGATATATGACTTGTCTTTTTTGAAGCCAAAGCCCATGAATTGAGAGTGGTGGAAGGAATGAAACCCAGAAGAAATTTAAGGCATTTTCAGACATTGGAGGGGAAATAGAACTAACTGGGTGATTTTTAAAGATAAATAAATAAATGTCATCTCTCATGGCTGAGCTGGAACTGAAATTCTCAAATCTTGACACCAAATCAGTAGTCTTTTCCACGACCTGTTTTACTGCCTAGCATTAGTGTCTTCCAACAGCTTATAATAAATGCTTTCAGTTATATCTGGGTTCTGACACAGCCAAGTTTTTTTAGGTGTAATGTGGGCCTTTCAAGGGAAAATCTCTGTCTTTTCCATTCTACTATCTGGTTCAACCCGATTTCTATTATAATTGTTGCTCCAACTTAGAAATACTAGTCATTGCATTAGAAAACTGAGAGATGAATGGAAAGCAGGAATTTTTAACCCATTTTTGAATAAAGAGCTCTATATGAATAAAATTAAGCAATTACTAGAGGAAGTCATCACACATTAAATTAGCCAACAAAGAAATGTTTATTGAGTATCTGTTTGGAATAAGTAACTCTTGTAGTTGTTATAGTGGAAAGACAGCAGACATAGACCAGGTCTTCAGAGCAACAAAACATATTAATGTCACTATAATTTGGATATTCGTCTCTGTCCAAATCTAATACTGGACTGTAATCCCCAGTGTTAGAGGTGGGGCCTGGTGAGAGGTGTTCAGATCTGGGGTCAGACCCCTTATGAATAGCTTGGGCCGTCCCCTTGGTGATAAGTGAGTTTTTTCTCTGCGTTCACCTGAGGTCTGGTGGCTTGAAAGTGTGTGACACCTCCCCCTGCCACTCTCTGTCTTGCTTCCTCTCTGGCCATGTGACATGCCTGCTTATGTTTTGCTTTCTGCCATGATTATAAGCTTCCTGAGGTCTCACTGGAAGCTGAGCAGATGCCAACAACTGTGAGCCAGTCACGCTTCTTTTCTTTATAAATTACCCAGTCTCAGGTATTTCTTTATAGCAATGCAAGAATGGCCTACTACAAATGTGTACCAGCATGGCATTATATGTTTGGTGTAGGAGACAGAGCACTATACTTGTGCTCAAATGTTACATTTCTAATATCATAGCTCTTTTTCTCCAAATCCATGTGATCCGTGTCAGATTCTTTACTTTAAAATGTAATAAGGATGTACATGAGATAATATGTAAAAAATGACTTTATAAGTTGTCAAGCCCTACACACATACATTATTATCATAAAAACAATATAGTAGTAAAATTCCAAGTGCCTAAGATTTCTGAAAAGTCAGTCTTTGTGAACTGAGAGATGTTTCATGGAGACAATTTAGAAAACAGGATTTAAGTGGAAAGGATTATAAAAAAACCAACTGCATGACCAGAAAATAAAAATGCAATATATATATATACACACCTCATACCCTAAATCTGGACAGATCTAAATAGATCAAGGATTTACATGCAAGAAAAATAAACCCATATAAATTCTAGAAGAGAATATGGTACATTTTTGTCATTACCTTGAGGTTAAGAGGACTTTTTGTGTCCATCCTAAAGCCATTAAACAAAGGATTGGTTCAATTTAACCACTTCAATTAACCACTTTAGGTAAGAGAACTTCTTACCCAAAAACACAACACAAGAAAAAGCAAAGGACGACAACAAACTGGAGAAAAAACATCAACTCATATGGTTTCTCAGGCCAAGGGTGAGCCTCCCTATTGTATAAAGAATCCTTAGATTTTTAAATTTATTATTATTATTATTTAATCTGGAGAGAGTCTCACTCTGTCATCCAGGCTGGAGTGCAGTGGCATAAGTGTAACCCACTGAAGCCTCAACTTCAGGGCTCAAGTAATCCTCCCACCTCAAACTCCCAAGTTGCTGGGACCCCAGGTGGGTGATGCTATGCCCAGCTAATTTTATTTTTGTAGAGACGGGGTCTCACTATGTTGCCCAGGCTGGTCTCAAACTCCTAGGCTCAAGCCATTCCCCCTCCTCAGCCTCCCAAATTGCTGGGATTACAGGCATAAGCCACTGTGCCTGGCCTTGATTTTTTTTTTTTTTTTTTTTTTTTGAGACAGAGCAGATGCCAACACTTTGTCACCCAGGCTAGAGTGCCATGAATGTCATGATCTCAGCTCATTGCAGTCTCTGCCTCCCAGGGCCAAGCAAGTCTTCTGTCTCAGTCTCCTGAGTAGCTGGGATTAAAAACTGTGCCAACACACTTGTCTAATTTCTGTATTTTTAGTAGAGATAGGATTTAATCACATTGGCCCAGCTGATCTTGAACTCCTGGCCTTAAGTGATCTGCCTGCCTCAGCCTCCCAAAGTGCTGGGATTATAGGCATGAGCCATCCCATCAGGCCCCAGCTTTGATTTTTTAAATGTCACAGAAAAAAAAAATCAAAGGGATAAATAGACATTTATTGAAAAAGAAGCAAATTGCTCTTAAATATGTGAAAAATTCTTTTACAGTGAGCCGAGATCACGCCACTGCACTCTAGCCTGGGTGAGAAGAGTGAAACTGTCTTTAAAAATAAATAAACAAATTTTAAAAAATGAGATCGAGTGTCCCCCAGGTGTCGTTCAGTGATGGGCAGGTATAAAAATAAAATAAGAAAAAAAGAAAAAAAATCTTAAACATGTGAAAAATCCTTAACTCTATTTATAAGAAGTGAAAATTAAAAGGATATACTGATATACCATTTTTCACCAAAAAGAATAGGAAACATGTAAGTGTTTGATAACATATTCTATTTGTTGTAGAGTAACAGAACTCATATATCTCTGGAGAGAGCATAAATTGGTACAACCCTTATAGATGCAGTTTTGCAGTATCTGTGAAAATGAAAAGGTATGTGCCTTGTGACTCAGAAATTTCATTTTTGAGAATTAATCCTACTCCTAGCACAAGAACAACTTGATGTATGTTCTACTTTAGTCAGACTACTTTGCTTATAACAGCAAAAGACAGTGAACAATGGAAATGTCCATCCATAGAAAACTGTTTAAAAAAAAAAAAGTATACTTATGCAGCCGGACACAGTGGCTCATACCTGTAATCCCAGCACTTTGGGATGCCAAGGCAGGCGGATCATGAGGTCAAGAGATTGAGACCGTCCTTGCCAACATGGTGAAACCCCGTCTCTACTCAAAAATATATAAAAAATTAGCTGGGCATGGTGGCGTGCACCTATAGTCCCAGCTACTCGGGAGCTGAGGCAGGAGAATCGCTTGAACCTGGGAGGCAGAGGTTGCAGTGAGCCAAGATCACACCACTGCACTCCAGCCTGGGGACAGAGCGAGACTCTGTCTCAAAAAAAAAAAAGTATACTTATTCCTTTAATGGCATGATCCTCCATTGTATAAAAGAATGAGCATGTTCTTCACATATCATTAAAGAAAGATATATTGGTCCATGGAAAGAGTAGTATGCAGAAAAATGGAGGGAGAAAAATAATATATTTTCTATTTTTTTTGTACACACAATAAAAGACTATAAGACAGCAGAAAAGTGTATGGACTTTTTTAGAGTTAAGGGAGTGGTGGTTGGTGGGAGGAAGGATGGTAAAACCTAAGCAGATGATAGGGAGCATTTTAGGATATACTTTTTTATAATTTATGGCTTTTGGATCAGCTGAACAAATTGTTCATTAAAGTCTTTATAAAAATAAATGCCAGAAATTTCTTTTAAAGTCAAAAATTATAGCGTGGACATTTAAATCTTCAAAAATTCTGGTAGATTAATTTTGTCTCCTTGTTTCATTTGTTTTTTTCAGCTTTCTACACTGTGGAAGAAAAACAACCACAACTTTATTCTTTTATGAAGTGTCCTTTACAAGCATTTTAAATGTTCCAGTGATGCTATTTTTCTCAATGTTCCTGACTAGATCACAAAGTAAAGAAACCCATGCTAATTAATCAGGTCATTAGATTATGAGAGCTATTTGCTGTTGTTTGTACAAGTTAGAGTTCAAAAAGCTTCTTCACTATCAAGTAATTTTCCCTTTGGAAAGTTTGAGATTCTATTAAATGTTACACTATATAAGATATTTTCATTGCGCAACACGTAATAAGCATTAGTTGTAATAAATAATTCTGTTTCCTTTTACAAGCCCTTGGAACAGGCTGTTTCTGATTAGATATTCTGTTTCAGGATAATGTGAGTTAGAATTGAGACACAGGTTTCTTGATTTCTTATAAGTACCGCCTGCTAACCGATTGCACCACTGGAGCCGTTGTTTCTCGATTTCTAAACTATGTGCTTGAAAGCCATAGAAGTTAATGATGGAAGGGCTACCATTCTCCTTAAATGATTTATATTAATTTATGCCCATATAATAAAATACAGACTTCACAATGTCAAAGCCAATAAATTTAGCTGAGTGACATGGAGGAAAAACAAAATCTTGCATCCCTAGAAGATAGATTTAATTAAACTTATTTTTAAATAGCCAGCAAATTTTATCACTAGGGATCAGAGAAGAACAGACAAAAAGGTGATAAGATTATTCTGAGATGAATATGGTTTGGGGTAAAAGCAACTTTCTAACAAATGTAGAAAACAGTAATGTGCAGAAGGGTTGCATAATACAGAAATTTTTTCTCCCAAAAGGAAAAATAAACAATCAGAAAGTGATGACAACTCACTTCCCAGGCTATCTCGTTTGTTCTATTGACCTTGTATTTGGCCACCTGCATCCCAAAACACTGGTGGTTGCTGGGCACATCCTGGTAGCAGTGAGGAACTCGATGGCCGTCTGGAAATTGTGACTCCCACCTACCACTAGGCAGCTGGCACTTTTCAAGTCATACTGAAAACTGAACAGTCATTTCTAATCAGCTACATCATTCTTAGAACAATGCACAGGATATTTTTAACAGTGACAAAAATAACACATATAGATTAGTCAAGGGCTTTGCAAGGAGGCATTGCCAGTGGCTTACTTAAAATTTAAAAATTGATTACACTTTGTTTCTATCCCTAATATTGGTATGTGGCGGGATGGGAGAGCAAGTTACTAGCACAGTGCTTGACACAAACAGACTTTTAATGAATTGCATATGAACAGAACATATTTCAGTATTAAAAAGCCAATGTTAAACTTAAGTAGTACATTTAGATAATATTTATATAGATATATAAGAAGACTTTTTCTTTTTGAGACAAAGTCTTGCTTTGTCACCCAGGCTAGAATGCAATGGCATGGTCTCAGCTCACTGCAACCTCCACCTCCCGGGTATAAGCGATTCTCCTGCCTCAGCCTCCCCAGTAGCTAGGATTACAGATGCCCACTATGCCCAGCTGGGCATGGTGGCACGTGCCTGTAGTCCCAGCTACCTGGGAGCGTGAGGCCGGAGAATTGCTTGAGCCTGAGATCGAAGTTGTAGTTGAACCACTGCACTCCAGCCTGGGCAACAGAACAAGACCCTGCCTCAAAAAATAAATAAAATTAAAGAACTTTTAAATACTTTCATCAGGTGCCCCAAACCGAGTCATAAATAGTAAGGTCATCTGAATTTTAGTAATAAAAATGCATTTGGACACCCAAAATTCTGTCACAGATAAAAACAGTCTCTACTGAGAAATTGATTTTGTGAACATTGAGAATGGAATAAAATAAATAATATCTTGTTTCATGTGGACTAATAGAAAACTTGGAGCAAAATTTGAGGCTGATTTTTGAGGCATTTT
This sequence comes from Plecturocebus donacophilus, assembly GCA_004027715.1. Taxonomy (NCBI): domain Eukaryota; kingdom Metazoa; phylum Chordata; class Mammalia; order Primates; family Pitheciidae; genus Plecturocebus; species Plecturocebus donacophilus. The sequence continues at coordinate 55,114 of PVKP010009886.1, read as the reverse complement.
AGCTAAATTCATATTCAGCTTCAACTTCATTGCTGGTTAAGTTTTATCTCTGTTTTTGTTATTCTTTTTTTTCACCTTACTTCAGAATTGTGCTACCTTCTCACTAACCTGTGGATAGTTGTAAATAGTTTCAAATAGTGTCTAAAGAAGGTGGACTATAAGTAAACAAAACTACACAAAAGTGGAAGGAAGCAAAACCTGCAGACTTTATTGCGTGTTGCAGGCCACTGTGCTAGGGGCTGGGGCTTAAAGATGAAAACAACACAATTCCACTTTCATCAGGCTGCGTAGAGAGGAGAAACAGATGCAAACACAGAAAGTTATTATGAAATGAGTGTGACAAATGTAGTCATAAATATACATAGGGAATTAACGAGAAATACCTAACATGACCTAGGAGGGTGAGAGCTTAAGAATCCTTGTCATGATGACACCTGATTGAGTCACAGAGGATGAAAGAGGAGTTGGCCAGGTACAGAATAAGCAACAGACTGTTCCTAGAAGAAGGGACAAGATTGGCATGGGAAGAGAAGCAGATCAGAGCATGGTGTGGGGGCTGTGAGGCCGCGGGAGCATCACATTTTGGTTCTGAGGGTTAGATGACAAGGCTGGGCAGGTGGCAGGGACCTGCTTCCTCAGAGTCTATTTCAGAGGCAAAGTTGCTGTGGTGAGCGGCACACCGGGGCACCTCAAAAGCTGCAGTGAATGCTAACAATATTACACGCTTGAAAATCAGGATTTTTCGGAATTATTAAATTTCTGAAAAATGTAGACATGATAAACTCTACTAAAAATACAAAAAAAAATATCTGGGCGTAGTGGTGGGTACCTGCCTGAGGCAGGAGAATCGCTTGAACCTGGGGTGGGGGCAAAGGTTGCAATGAGCCAAGATCATGCCACTGCACTCCAGCCTGGGCAACAGAGTGACACTCTGTCTCAAAACAAAAAAGTCCAAGAAACATTTATTAAAAATCTATCATCACTAACGAGACAATACAATAAGATGGCAGATACAAGATAACTATGGAAATACCAACAGCTTTCCTTTTACAAGGAGAAATTAAAAGTTGAAATTGAAAAACTCTTATTTTGGATGGGGTGTGGTGGCTCACGCCTGTTGTCCCAGCACTTTGGAAGGCTGAGGCACGAGGATCACATGAGGCTGGGAGTCCCAGACCAGCCTGGGCAGCATAGTGAGACCCTTTCTCTACCAAAAAACAAAAACAAAAACAAATGAGCTGGGCAGGATGGTGTGAGTCTGTAGGCCTAACTACTCAGACAGTGGCTGAGGCTGACGGATCACCTGAGCCCAGGAGTTCAAGGCTGCAGTAAACTATGAATGTGCCACTGCACTCCAGCCTGGGCAGCAGAGTGAGACCCTGTTTCTTGAAAACGAAAATCTCATTTCACATATTACACTAATGAAAAAAGCTCTAAAATATCTATGAACAAATTAAATAATAAAAGTGAACTCTTATACAAAATAATAATAATAATAATTAACTAAAACAAGTATAATTAGATATTTTACATTCCTGGGTGGGAGGACAATGTCATAAAGGTATCCATTCTTCCCAGTATAAAATTACTTGAACTGCCAAGCAGAATTGATGTTTTGTTTTTCCTTTGGGTGGAGTGAAGGGGAGGGTGGTTGTTTTGATGGTGTCGGACTTGTCCAAGAGTGATGGAATTAGATGACATGTTTTAATACAATAGAAATATGGTCATAGTTTCATGTGAAATGACTACATTGGCTGCTATATGGGAAATCACTGTGTGTGTTTCTGGAAGAGGGAGGGCTAAGAAAAAGGGAGAAGTCTAGTTAGAAGGAGTCAGAAGGCCAAGGCTACCTTATAAATAAGGGTACAGATTATAGGTTATAGACACGTGGCTGGATCGAGGTGGCAGCACAGATAATGGGGGGAAATGGACTCCTTTGAGATAAATTTAAGAGAAAATCAGTACAACTCAGAGCATGAAGTAAGCTTTGAACATTTTCAGATGCAGAATGAAAACATTGGAAGTATTAATGAAGGACCCTGACACAAAAATAACAATTCCCAGGAGGGTGTGGCATGAGACAGACAGATCGCCAGGAAACATTTGTAAAAGCATCAATAAAATCTGGACAACTCCAAAAAGAAGTGGTTCAGAAATGGTGTGAAGAAAGATCTTCTCTCAGTCGCTTCTAGGTCAGGGCTTTCAGCAATTCCTTGCAAGGAAGAAACTAGGAATGAATAATGGAGCTATCATTTGTGTTTTGCTGCATAGATTATGCCTAAGATAACTATTTAAAAGTTGTTCAATGTGAATTTATTCTCATTTAGCTAATCCTGTAGTCTTCATAAAATCCTGAATTAGAAAAATTCTCCAAAGATTATTATGCATTAAATATGTTAACTGGATGAAAGCCTCCTGAAATACACTCAAGCCTCTGCTGTCTGGAGTTTTCACCAATAAACTGGATAAGCAGTATTCCTCATTGCATTTTGTTCTAATGAGTCCAATTTCTATCTGCTACATTGACTCGAGAGAATGAATTAATTGCACCAGAAGATAATCAGTCTCTGGTTATATATAAGGAGGCCAATTTTCCATGAGGTTGTTTTTTGTAAATATCATTTGGTAAATAATTATCATCATAAGAAGAGTAAAATTCTAGCTAACACAATTTTCTGAAGCCCTCAAAAAGAAAAGCCAAAGAGAATGAAACAGATGTCTAGGACAGATAGCAGCTTTCTCTACCTGTTATTCTACAAACTACACTGCTCCTCCCTAAATAAGACAAAAAAATATTTATTTTAAATGTGCATTTTGGTTGAGGTGATTTCTAATATTTTACACAATCAATATAAAATTCCTAATTTCATACATATGTTTTAGCACGTCCCCAAAGCACCTGTGGTATAATGAACCGTGACAGGTATTGAACTAGTAATTCATAAAAACTTAAAAAGCCAGTCTTCATTATTTGCAGAATTCATTCAGTTTCAAATGTGTAGACATTTTTCACTTATAAAAGTATCTGGATATATTAAAACCCCTAATTAAGGTTTACGTGGTTTGAGACAAAATAAAAGTTTAAAAACTACTTCCAAGTTCTTATCTTTTTTTTCACAAGTAATATTCTGAAAACTATATGTCCTATTTCTGAATCAATGCCTCATTTTAATCAGTAGCAAAGTTGATGCAATAAATGCTTTCAGAACAAACAGTATTTTGACTTCAATCCAGAAGTTAATTTGTCCTAGGATTTAAGGACTCATAACATCAGTTTTTAATGACATATCTACTGTCTACAGGTATTTGCCAATCTTTCCCCTGAAGATAAGAACTGCTAGACTAATTGCCAAATAGATAATACTAATCCATTGCTTGTACTTTTAACTCTTCCTTGATTGTTTTAGAATAGATTACATGCTTTACACCAGGAGTGTTGATTACCTGAGCGGTATCTGACTTGTACTGCAGTTCAATCACTTTTGACTGGGTCAACCGCAGGAATAATCTTCCTTTTACTTATCAATGACTTTTTAGCTAATTATAATGTTATAAAATATATTCTCAGGAAGAAATCTTTTTTTTAATAAATTATGGGGTTTTGAGGGAAAACAAAGTCAAGGTCATGAATTCATTCTGCTCACATTGCTTTGGTGAAAATTAGTTGCATGCCTACATCTGATCTCCAGAAATCTGTGGAATTCATGTTCTCCAGCCAGGTGACCAAGTTTCCAGGATGAACGGGAAACCAGCATAGTTCACAATCTAAAAAGTAAGCATTCTTTAGGTTTACCTTCATTCGTGAAATACATTTGAGTTTATTAGCAAAACCAAAGTTTCTAAATATTATGTCTTTAAAAAAACAAAAACCTTTTTTTTTCCACGATAATGTTAATATGCCTTGTGGGTAGTATAAAGAGCAGCTTTACTTTCATCTCTAATTCATCAATTCATTACTGATTTATTAATTCAATTGTGGTTTTTAACTAGGCAGCTATGCATACATTTAGCAAAAAGCTGATTTCATTTAAAGAAACTTGCTGAAGATCACATATCTAAAAACTAGCAACTCCCAAAATTAAACCAATGTTCTTAATCCTTAAGATATTCTATGCTGAAGCATGTATTTGCACCCCCACCTGTTTTCCTTCTACTGTGTTAGAAAGGCCTCTTAAAACAAATAGAACGTATTTGGCATCTATGGGCTAGCATATAAACTTAGGAAAAAACCACAATGAGATACAATCTCATGCCAGTTAGAATGGCAATCATTAGAAAGTCAGGAGACAACAGATGCTGGAGAGGATGTGGAGAAACAGGAATGCTTTTACACTGCTGGTGGGAGTGTAAATTAGTTCAACCATTGTGGAAGACTGTGGCAATTCCTCAAGGATCTAGAACCGGAAATACCATTTGACCCAGCAATCCCATTACTGGGTATATACTCAAAGCATTATGAATCGTTCTACTACAAAGACACATGCACATGTATGTTTATTGCAGCACTGTTCATAATAGCAAAGACTTGGAACCAACCTAAATGCCCATCAATGATAGACTGGATAAAGAAAATGTGGCACATATACACCATGGAATACTAAGCAGCCATAAAAAAGGATGAGTTCATGTCCTTTGCATGGACATGGATGAAACTGGAAAACATCATTCTCAGCAAATTAATGCAAGAATAGAAAACAAAACACCGCATGTTCTCACCCATAAGTGGGAGTTGAACAATGAGAACACATGAACACAGAAAGGGGAGCATCACACACTGGGACCTGTCAGGAGGTGGGGAACTAGGGGAGGGATAGCATTAGGAGAAATACTTAATGTAGATGACGGGTTGATGCGTGCAGTAAACCACCATGGCATGTGTATACCTATGTAACAAACCTGAACGATCTGCATATGTATCTCAGAACTTAAAGTATAATAATAAAAAGAAATAAAAAAATCTCTTGACATTTTCTAATGCCCCTCTACTTTTTATCAACTTTCCACCCTAAATGAACACCAAAGAGTTTTATTGTCTCTTATCAGGAAAGTGATTCCACAGTACTCCTTGGAAACCATTTCAGTGCTACAGGAATCGTTTTTTTTGGTAGTCAAAGTGCATACAGAACAGCCAATCACATAAAGTAATACTTATCTTCCAAGTATAGTGACTGAGAACTCAATACTGATCTTGTGGAAAACATCATCTTACAAAAACATTAAATGTGAGTATTTAAGTTATATTAAATCTTAATATCTAATTTTTCCTCAAAGTAGTGATAATAATAGGGCTGCATAGTGTTACATCAAGGTCAAAAATGTTATGGCTTTTCCTCTTGGTCTGACGCAACCACATCCAGAATCTGTGTTTAGTGAGAATGGGCTTTTATGCCTTTTCCATAAGTAAATAGAGAGTTTCTTGACAGAAACAACTAAATTTTAAAAATGGGTTCTCAAGAAGATATTTTATGTGCTTCGATGGTAAAAGAGTTACTTGGGGTCTCATGTGCTGTGGGTTTCATCAAGGCAGGGTAGGACTAATTTCCAGGTTTCCCTAACTACACTGACCATTAATACAGAAGGTAAAAAAGGTAATTATCAAAAGGCATTCCACCTGATAGAAACTAATTTAGAGCAACAGCTGTACTAGCATTAGAGGTTTCTTCTTTATATTAAAAAATAAATATTTCATTGACTATTTTCATAACATCATTTTGGAAAAAAAAAAAGTTTAACATTGTCACTTTCATTACCTGACTTGTTTATCCTTATAATACTTGGCATTTACATATATATATATGTACATATGTAATATGTATCACTGTATATTTTATAAGCCTCTGCATAGTATATATGCTTCTGCTTCATACAAAATCACCATGTAAATAATATTTGACAGTATTTCATATCTTACATTTGGTGGCGAATGTCAGAAAAGTAAGCCTGTAGCTCAGTATTCCTAACCTCCATGTCAGCATCTGTCACCTGAGCAGAGCTTGGAGAAAAGAGAGCCTCGCTGGCAGCCAACTAATGGTCTCTTACAGAAGATAAGCAACTTGAGCTGGCTGGCCATCAGGTTGACTTCATGCATCTGGCTTGGAATCCTTGAACTCTGAGCCAATGCAGGCTTTGGCAGACACTGTACCAAGGGCATTCATACATACGCATTTAATCCCCACAGCAACCTCATGAAGTGAATATCATCACCCCCATTTTTTTGGTCTTTTTTATTTTCTTTCTTCTTTGTTTTGAGAAAATACATCACCCCATTTTACAGTCTAGTAAGCAGTCCACTTCTATATGAGACTGGCCTGACTCCAAAGCCCTAGCTCTTAACAATTTTACGCTGCTAACTTCTCTCCTGGTAAACTTAAAGTATCGTTGGGCCTTGTCTTCCACTCCTGGCACTTAAGCTCTCATCATTGCACATTTTCTCTCCAGGTTCTGTTTTTGTAAACTTTTATTTGAAAATATTTTTTATATTGATTTTACTAAAAATTTCATGGGAAAATAGAGGAGTATACACAGATGTCACAGAACAAGATAAGGACAAAAGCAACACATTTGATTAAACTTCGCTGGATGACTTGATCTGTTCCCAGAGAGATATTATCCCTCTGCTTTCTCTTTTATCCAAAATCTTATTGTTTTACTTCTTTATCCATGGCAGCTACAGCTACCTTTCCTGTACTTCATTTTAGCCAAAAGGTCGAGAAGCAATAGCTACCTTTCCTAATCTTGCATAGTAAAAGCAGAGTTTAAAATAAAATTAGAGAAAAGGGATCAACAAACCAAAAGCTCTATTCCAAAAACAGGTTCCAGGTATATGGATACAATTCAGTCTATGCCAAGATAATCTCAGCAGTCGAGGTAAAAAACCTCTCTCACAATCTTCAGTGTGATGGATGTGCATTGTCAGCTTAGATTGTAAGTTTAATTTCAGGATAATTACTTGCTTTACCTTTGGCTGCTTCCTGATCAGCAACTGCAAATGTACATAGAAAAAAAAATTAACTCAGGAGCTTAAGTGTTTCTGGAAACCTGACAGTTAATGTAGGCCCATGGAGACTGAGACGAATGTGGTGATTTCAGGAGAGATTTCCAGCTGACTACTGTCATGAAGGCATGCAAATAGAATCCAGAGTGGCCAGATCTTCTGATTTTTGAAGAGAAAAGAGAAATCCAAAGCTTTATGTGAAATCTCTTTTGAGAGATGATTTTCGTGGCAGCACTGCATGGACCAATCTAAACTCATTGTAGCACATTGTGGCCTCTGCCTTAAAAGTTGGCCCTTCTGGAGCTCTGCTTCATGCAGTTTACCCTGTCCACCCTGCACCCTCTCTTCCTCAGAACTCACCACTCCCGTGGCTTCAGTTACCATGTCCCAGATCTCTCATCTCGGGTTCTTAGTAGACATAGTATCTAACTTCCTACTGAGCATCTGGCTGGTGTCTCAAACTCACCACATCTGAAACAGAAGTCATTCTCTAATCTTTCAAGCAAATCTGTTTCCCTCCTACACTCAATATTTCTTACAGCTGTACACTGCATGATCATCCACTTGGTTGTCCAAACTGGAAACCTAGGCACTGACCCTTCCCCACAACCAATCAACTCCGCAAACTGTTATCTCAAGCACATATCACTACTCACTTCTCTAATCTCACTGACATCATTCTAGTACAACCAGCCACCTTCTCTTGTCTAGACACACTGGAGTCGTTTTAACTGATGCTGGATTCTAAAGTCAGCATGGAAGGTAGAAATTCAGGTTAAAATGTGTGTGTCAACCCTTTCAGCACATTCAGCCAGTGAGAGGCTCAGATCATGAGAACACTGACTACAGAAAGCGCAGTCTCCCAGAGGCTTCTCATTCTGGGGTATCCTGCCTCTTTATTGAGTGGATTATCTCAGGCTATTTAAAGTGTTATTTCTACCTTCTCTTTGTCTAGCCTATATAATTAAATTTTCAGGAGTTAAATGTTCACGTAATAAATCTCCAAAATACTACAAACACATCACCTTAAGTTTCATCCGTCCTTAACTCATTCTCTATTATGCAGTGAAAATGATCTTTGGAAAATGTAAATCTTTAGAATAATCCACTATTTCACGTATGTCACACCATGGAATCAGTTCTCTGAAAAAAAAAATCACTCTGGTATTGTTTGTTCCAATATTTTATTGAATGGTTACACAAAAGTATTTGCTTTGTAATAACTCACTGGGGTATAATTTCTACACTTTGCTATTTATGTGTTCCACTTCAACTTAAAAGTTAAAACTATGAAAAAAATAAAATAATTCAAATTCTATAATGGCTTTTCCTTATTATTAAGATAAATTCAAAATTCATATCAGCCCCTTCCCACTTCTCCAGGTTCATTTCTATATCACTTTCTACCTCAAGATTGTTGAGTCTAAATATGTTGATCTTTCAGTTTTTTGAATTTGCCACATTCTTTATTGGTCTTTGCATGCACTAGGTCCTCTGCCTGGAATCCCTCTTCCTTAGATTTTCCCATATTTTTGATCTAAATTTAAATATTATTTTCTCAGAGACATCATTCTTAATACTCTGTTCTGAGTTAATTTTATTGTTACATGCTCTCACAGACTCTGTATTCCATCCATCACCCCCAAAGTTCTTTAGTTATTTGTTTAATATCTGCTTTCTCTGCTAGAATGTAGACTTCATGAGAGCAAGAATCATGATCACAGTACCCTGACTTATGACTTTTAATTCTCTGGTTTCTATAGTAACAATATCAATACATATATAATAAAGTACATACAAACAATGGACAGATAAGAACATAAAATTATATAGAGATATTATGTTGGAAAACAAAGGTACTCTCTCTAACCTTAAGAGGCAAAGACTAAATGCTAAATAACTAACTTTCATTTCTGCTTTCGTGACATTTAGAAGAATATAGGAATTATCTGCCAAATGAATAGTTTTACATTCTAGAAATTGTGACTGATATGCTGGTGTCATAACCTCAGTCTCTAAGCTTCCTCCATTATACTTCTCAACACTCCATTTTTTTTTTTTTTTTTTTTTTTTTGGCACAAAGTCCCCTGCTTAAAACCTTCCAATGACTTCCTACTACAACCAAAATAAAATCCAAGCTCTTGACCAGCTTCTCTATGACCCATTTCCTGCTTTCCTCTGACCTCATTCCTTCCAGAATTCCCTTCATTCATTATGCTTTTGGCTTCAGCTGCATTGGTCTTCTTTCTGTTCCTGTAAGAGTTAAAGGCTTTGCTATCATTTCTCTCAGATCTTCAAATGTGGCCACTTTCTCATCATTTATATCCTAATTCAAATACCACTTGCTCAGAAGGGTCTTTGTTGACTTCCCCAGCTAAAGCACTCATTTCTATTCAATAGCACTCTCTATTGTTTGCAGTTTTTCTTCTCCAAAAATTTAGCAGCACCTGAAATAACAATTTGTTTACAAGATTAATGTATATGTGTCCACATGAAGGCAGAGACTACTGTTTATTGAAAATATTCTCAGTGATGAGAATAGTAGCACATAGTAGGTGCTCCATAAATATGTTAACTAAGTCATTCTGGATATGCACGTGCAGGCTAGTCAAGCCATGGAAGTCTAAAGGCTTTTTGGAAGACTTCGAAGAAAATTCCAAAATGTCAAAGCAAATGTGTGGTTTTCTAAATGTATCTAGTGACCTCTGCTGGAATACTTAACAAGGGAACCAAGTACAAATCTTCATTTGTTCTTACTTGCCCTCTCACCTCTTTTCATTGGGTGATTAAATGTTAGCATAAGTATAAAATTTAGTATCAGGGACTTCTGAGAGTGCTTCCTCAACTTGGAGAAAACCCTTTTCCCTTTCTGTCGGGATGACTGTTCTCTTTTCTGCTCCCATCTCATCAATTTGTGCTTTTAGCACAAACATTATAGGAGAGTGTTCAGGGATATGGGAAGAAGAAAACTTTCCCTGATTCCTTTTCAAATCGACTGCACAAATGACTGCCTTTCTCTGCACAAATATCTGAAAGAAGGAAATTCATACAGATACTATGAATATATGCGAATATATCCAGCTCATGGTTATACTTCATATGGTTCCATTCATTTTACCTCTCTTAATGAACAACTTTGAAAATGGTATTCACCATTAGCAAGCAAAGAATTGGCAAAGGATGTTCTCATGTTGAGAATAACTGGATCAAGAGGGTAAGTCTACTATGAGGGATCATTAGGAGCTGTTGTGTGGCTGAGAGTGCTGGTACTTGACACAAAAATGCCAAATGGTAACTAAAGACTAGAAATTTCAAAAAATCAAAATAATGAGTGCAAATATGTGAAACAATCATGTGTATTTAATTCATTTATATGATTAAACTTGCTGTTTACTCATCTTATATACGGTGTGACTATATGTGTACGTATATTACAGAAAATGTGTAGAACACAAATAAACAAAAATACCAAATAAATATCAATCATAATTACTACCAATTAAAGACAACCATTGTAAGAGTTTTTACATGCAGCCTCCCCATCTTTTGTTTATGTCTATTCCAGCCTTCTATTGCATATACATCATGAACAGAGGTATATAGTACATTTTTACAAAATTGTATCAGTCATACTACTTGTTTTATTTTACATCTTACTTATTTTCATTTAGGATGTCATAAAATATATTCATTGATCTTAAGGTCATTTTTCTGAAAAACTTTTTTTCTGTAATTGAGCATTTGATCAGGTAACATATACAGGTGGTACAACATTAAAAAAAAAGAAAGAAAACTAAAGTCTCCTTTTTACTCCTTTCCTCTTCAATGGTAACCTCTGCCATTAGAGAAATCTTTTACTAGACGATCATATGTGTTATAAAAAAGACTGAGATTACTAAAGTGGTTGGCTTAGTACCAGGCACTATGTGAAGTGACTTATTCAGATTATCTCATCCTCAACCCCATTTTTTCAAGAAAACCAAAACTTAGGTAAGAAAGTGGCTCAAATTTACACTGCAGATAAGTGGTGCCACAAGTGCCTAACTCACAACTAATCAGTTGATACCTGAAACAGATTGTAAATAAATAAAGCAGCCTTATGGTATATGCTGGAGAATATGAATCGGTGCTCCTGTGGCCTGTGTGACACTAGATGAACCAATCTTAAGGCTGCTGGAACAGAACACTGCAGATATGAAACTCTATCACCACACTATCATCCCATTCTCACTCCTGTCAACATGTCCTTAGGTTTGGTTTTACTGGAATGTGTACTTGCAGGACTGTCAGAGGTATTTCAACATAAGCAAACCATTTTATAAAGGAGACAATCATTTGATCATTTGGGCTCATATGATCAGTCAACTTCTATTTTCCTATTTGATTTTTTAATTGGTCATAGAATCTTTTTCTCCTAACACAAACAAATGGATAATAAGCTATGTATTAAAGGTAATTTTCTGGACAAAAATAAGAATCAAATGTGTCACAAAATCATGGAAGACATTTATTTATTTTAGTTTTAATTCATTTTTTTTTTAAGAGATGCTGTCTCACTAGATTGTTCAGGTTGGCCTTAAACTCCTGGGCTCAAATGGTTCTTCCCCCTCAGCCTCCTGAGTAGCTGGGGACAACAGGTGTGTACTACACCAACTGGCTGACATATTTAATCTATTTTACTTACATAGATTTATTAATGTAATATAGTGAAATGTACTTCTGCCCCTCTTGAGTCACTAAAATAGGCATAAGTTAATAAAACCAAGTGTATAGAAAATAATTTAAAACATAATAAAAGGTACAAAAATAGTATTAACAAGTAACAAATTACTGACAATACTGATTGTAATTCTGATGTGAAGGATATTTTGTATGAGCTTCAATTCCACTGCTCTAGAGAATAATAATGTAAAAATATTGAATTTAGCTAAATCCGTAAAGATGACTCAAAATTAAGCTTGTTTGTGAATCACCAACTCTCTATAGGTACAATATCGGGTATGTGTGTATGGGTGTGTAAATAAATTGAAACATACATATTTACATACATAGAAACACAGGGAAAAGCAAAATATATGCCATTTATCTGCAATCTGATTCTGATGATATTTTAGAACCTAATTTCTTTTGCAATTTTCTTCCCATGTTTGAACATTTACATCCACTGATTTATTCTTTATCAATTTTAATGTTTGAAGGAAATGTACAAACATGACAAAGATTAATTTGTACTACCTCATTATAATTATGGATTGATGATTATTGACCAGTCTAAATTACATTCTTTTCATGTTACACCCAAAGAAACACTGAAATTTATGCTTTTTCACAGGGAAAATTTTAAGAAAAGTAATTAAGAAAAGGAGGATAAAGATCTATTGCTATCACCAAAATTCAATTTGTAAGTGTAGAATAAAATAACTAGGAATATTTTTTTTAAAAGCTATAGAAGTAGGAATCAAAAAAAAGAAGAATACTTAGGAAGTCCAAAGGGATTTAAAGCATAAAAATGTGTCCCAATCAGTCTACATAATTATAATGAGACGGGATTATTCTTTATCAGTTATTATCAATTGTCAATTATTCTTTATCATTTTTAATAACTGGAGGCCCGCAAACTGTATGAGGGGAGTTGCCAATATTGGATCACTTTGGAAATGATGAAATAAGCATTGGTAACTGTATGAATCTAGGAGTCTGGTCAAAAGGACAAGGGCTAAAAGGCTGGACTTGGGTCATGTCCTGCCTATCTCACGAGGTGCTCACCTATGCCCTGAATCAGAGAATTTTTCTGTTGACAGCTCTGGATTGTTTGGGTATCTACTGATAGGGTAGATGCTGTCCTTACAGTACCTGCCCAGACAGAAAGACGGGAAAGAGGAGGAAGAATTCCTCCTTCCACCAGGAATTCTCTGGGAAGCACATGAGATTTCACGCTACTAGTTTATTCCCAAGAGAAGCTACCAAAACCTGGTAACTACCAGCTCTAACTTTTGGGTCTCTAAGTGCACCTCTCCTGGAATTACAACTAATTGAAATAGGGATTCCAAGGAGTCTCAGAGGACTGCAGGAAGAATGCTTCGAGGCCGATCCCTGTCTGTGACATCCCTGAGTGGGCTTCCCCAGTGGCAAGTTGAAGAACTTCCTGTGGAGGAGTTACTGCTCTTTGAAGTTGCTTGGGAAGTGACCAATAAAGGTTTGTACTGCTCCTTGAAGGTGGGTATTTGCTAGGTGACTGCAGAATGTAGAGTAACCTTTCACAGATGATTCTCTAGTAATAACCAATTCCCAGTGAATGAGGAAAGCATTTAAATGGAATGTAAATTTAGGCTACATTTAACCTTGTCTATTACAACAGGCTATGAATACAGACTTGTGTATGTGTTGAAGAGGGAGAAAATTGAAAATATTAGCTGTTGCCATGGAATTTGCATTTAAATTAAAATTTCAAATCCATATTGTGACAAAATAGAAATAAAAAGTTAATATTTATATTTTTTGTTTTAAAATTTGTCTCAGCAAAATAGTATAATTAAACATTTTATTTTAGGAAGATGCATATGTGATTAGAACCAGATGGAAACTTTAACTCTACATTCTCTTAGTGATTATATGAAATACTTAATAATGCTTCTAACTCACAATTAGCCTGGCGTAAATGTTTTAATAGAAGCTTCTCAAAAGGCAAAATACTACGCTCCTCTTCAGAAGAATGAAAGTAATTTTTCTTCAATGCTATGCTTATGTAGAAATTATAAAATAAAGAAAATTAAACTGATAAAGGTAAACCAATTTGTGAGTGAGGTATAACCTCATTTGTGCTGGGTAGGAGAAGGCAAGGTAGAAAACCACAATGTAAATGATTTTTAAAATAAAGACATCTATAACTCGATCAAGACAGTTGCAGGTTGGCTAAATAAATAAATAAAAATAAAATAAAGACATCCATAAATTATAAAACAATTCCTTGTGGATTTATATTCTCTAGTTTAAAAGTGCCAAGACTATTGAGGAACATTAGCAAAGAAAAAGTAATGGTTTTGAAGGCTGAGTTCATTGCTCACAGCCTGGAGACAAAGCTCTCCTTAAGGCTATTAACTCCCCGTGAGCTTCACAGTCTAGCCCCGGCAGGTCTCTCCCATCTCTCACACTCCTCTCTTTTTCCCTCTCTGAGCCCCACTCAGATCTTTGAACAGAGAGCACTTCTGTGTCTTGGCATGTATAGTTCTCTCACATAGAACACTTTCTCCCCTTCAGCTATTCATCCTTCAAGTGTCAGCACAACGACTCTTCATCAGAGAGGTTTTTCCCAAACCTCTAGCTAACTGGATTAGAAACCACGTCCCACTCCACTGTACACTGTGGAGTCTTAGAACACCTTGTTCTCTTACTCTCACACTCATCACATTTGACTGTATTATATGTTCAACATCTACCTTCTACAAATTTGTCAATTCTTGAAGATTGGGAATCAGTTCTGTATGTCCCTCCTCTCTCCGTGCCTGATATCTAATAGACACTTGATGAATCCTTTTCAAATAATAAAATGGATTAACAAATAAAAGCAGTAAATTTCGAGGTTAATATTAACAAATGAAAAAGTTCTGAGAAGACCACACTTTTAACAGCTTCCCGAAGGCCCCTGTGATTTTCATAAAGAACAAGTGCTCTAAAGTCCACTATGAAGCCACCGGGCTCTTCTTTGTTAACACAAAAGTTTTCCAAATGGCTTTTCCCTAGAGCAGAATGAAAAGGATTCCATCCTTTCCAAGACCTAATGATGTTTATCTTTTGTGATACAGTTTTTGTTTTTCCTCTTTTTCCCCACTTTTAAAGATCCCTCGAGGCCTAGCACGGTGATTCACAACTGCAGCCTCAACACTTTTCAAGGCCGAGGTGGGAGAATTGCTTGAGCCCAGGAGTTGGATACCAGCCTGGGGAACATAGGGAGACCCTGTTTCTATAGAAATTTAAAAAATTTCTGTAGCCGACCATGAAGGCTCATGCCTGTAGTCCTAGCTACCTGACAGACAAGTGAGAGGATCGCTTGAGTCCAGGTATTCCAGTGAGGCTGAAGTGAGCCAAGATTGCACCATTGCACTCCAGCCTGGGTGACAAAGTGAGACCCTGTTTCAAACAAACAAACAAATCAAAAAGATCCATCAATTTGTTCCTCCCTTCCTTTACTTACTATCTTGCTATCTGTGGGCTCTAAAGTCAGACTGCCTGATTTGGAATTCCAACTCCACCATTACCTAGGTAATGTTAAAATTTATTGCATAGCCTCTCCGTGACTCAGTTTCTCCATCTATAAGATAAAGATAGCAGCATCTACTTGTAAAGATGTTGTGAAAATTAAAAGAAATACCAATTGTAAATCACCTGGAACTGTGCCTAGCATTTAAAAAACACTCTGTGGGTATTAGCTTATCATTCTTTCTTTATAAAATTTATTCATAGAATGAGGAAGTTAGCTCATTTTTCACTTTGAATGAGCCCGTAACTCATTTTCAAACACAAAAGTGAAAAGAATAGGAAAAAATACATATACATCAATGTTACTCCAGTCACGGGATACATAGTATTTAGGAGTTCTTTGCCTGGTGTGGATATGCCGATGGTCACGTCAATGTCATCTCAAGCTGTTATCACACCACATGAAACACACAATCTATGTAAAAACTACGCTTGGTTGCACAGCTTCAAGGTAAGCACTGGTCTACTCCTTTCTCTTTCAGCATGCCATGTCTATGCTCTAATATTTGGAGCTGCCATTGCAGGTATAATCGGTGGCAGTGCAGGTGGTCTTGCTCAAAGAGTGAGTATCACCTCCCACTGCCAAGATTGTAGCTGCTTTGATTTTAACTGAGGACCTAGAAAAGTACCGGGAACACAAATATTTGCTGATCATTGTCACAAGTAGCACCTGATCTCCTTCCTACCGCACCTGCTGCCTAATAAAATGACGTTCTAACCGTATAATGACTTCCTCTGCTTCTGTAACTGTGTTTTGGGACAGGAGGGTCAGATTGGTAGCCACACACACTGAAATAGCCATATGACTTCCAAAGTCTGTAATGTTTAAGCGTTTAGAAAACAGTGAAGTTTCTACATATGTGTGTGTGTGTGTGTGTGTGTGTGTGTGTGTGTGTGTGTGTATAGAGAGACAGAGATGGAGAGATATGGGGGAAGAGACAGAGTGAGAAAGAGTGATAGAGAGAGAGAGAGTGATAGAGAGAGAGAGAGAGAGAGAGAGAGAGAGAGACTTATTTTGGCTGATATCCATTCTATACTTCTTTGAAATCGTGATTTTAGTAAATTGGCAGTGTTGCCAGATGACGACTTAGGGTTTTAAGTGTCTCATTGTTATACGCACCATGGAAGCTTGTCTTTTCTTCCAAATGAAAGGTGTGACACTTTTTCCTCACACTAAACATAGCCCCATGTTGTTCCAGGAAAATAGAGATCAATAAAATACAAAGTACTTGTTTGAAAGTGAAGGTTAAGTTCAAATTCAACAACCTATGCTGTGGTAAAATGACAATTCATTAATGATATTGAGTGATTTTTTTTTCAAAATGTCAAAATAAAACTATTTATTTGCAGATTAAAAAAATGTATGTGTTGGCAAATCTCCGTGGTTTATACCCTGAATTTGAAAATAGGAATGACCTTGTCTCTATGCTATTGCATTTGCTTATATTCTATTTTGCTAAAAAAGAACTCGGGGCAAAGTGTGGTGTATAAACAGTAAAAACTGAGGTAAAAATATGGGGAGGACAGAAAAAGGCTAAAATCGTGTTGGAATATAAGAAATAGCAGTAAAGATTGCTATAGCAAGACTACGGGGAAACGTCTGGAGGGACAAAGATTTATTTACAATCAGGCCTCAACCAATATGAGATGGGCTTTCTCTTATTAATATATTTATGAGGTACATGTGGCCTTTTGATACACGCATATAATGCGTAATGATCAAGTCAGGTATTTGAGGTATTCATCACCTCAAGTATTTATTATTTCTATGTATTTGAAGAATTTCAAGTCCTCTCTTCTACTATTTTGAAATATACAATATATTGTTGTTAACTATAATCACCCTATTTTGCTATCAAACATCAGAACTTATTCCTTCTATCTAACTGTGTGTTTGTTTCCATTAATCAACTTCTCTTCATCTCCCTTCCTCCCGCAACCTACACACCCTTCTCTGCCTCTGGTATCTATCATTCTATTCTCTACCTGCATGACATCAACATTTTTAGCTCCCACATATCAGTGAGAACATGCAAAATTTGTCTTGCTATGCCTGGCTTATTTCACTTAACATGAAGACATCCAGTTTTATCCGTGTTGCTGCCAATGACATGATTTTATATTTTTATGGCTGAATACTATTCCATTGTGTGCATATATCACATTTTCTTCATTCATCTATTGATGGACACTTACAATGATTCCATATCTTTGCTAATGTGAATCATGCTGCAATAAACAGTGTAGTTGAGGTATCTGTTTATTATCTGAATTCTTTTTCTTTGGATAAATACCCAGTAACGGGATAGCTGGATCTTCTGATAGTTCAATTTATAGTTTTTTGGTAAATCTCCATACTGTTTTTCATAGCAGCTGTACTAACTTGCATTCTTGCCAGTAATGCCTAAGAGTTCCTTTTCCTTCACATTCTTGCCAGCACGAGTCATTTATTTATTTTAATCATGACGATTCTAACTGGCATAACACAGTGTCTCATTGTAGTTTCGACTTGCATTTCCCTGGTGATCAGTAATGTTGAGCATTTTCCCCATACCCGTTTGGCATTTCTATGTCTTCTTTTGAAAAATGCCTATTCATATCTTTTGCTTATTTTTTAATGAGATTATTTGTTTTCCACTGTTGAGTTATTGAGTTTCTTATATATTCCGGATATTAGTTCCTTGTCAAATGAATAGTATGCAAATATTTTCTTGGATTCAACAGGTTGTCTCTTCACTCTGTTGATTGTTTCTTTTACTGTGCAGATGCATTTTAGTTTAATATAGTCCCATTTGTCTATTTTTACATTTTTAGTAGAGATGGGGTTTCACCATATTGGCCAGGCTGGTTTCAAACTCCTGATCTCTAGTAATCTGTCCATCTTGGCCTCCCAACGTGCTGGGATTACAAGTGTGAGTCATCAAAACTAGCCCCAGACTCTTCTAAACAGATATGTGAACTAAATGATCAAGAAACCAAGGAGACGGTACTAGGCCATTCATGAGGGATCCTCTCCCATGATCCAATCGCCTGCTACAAGCCTCATCTCCAACACTGGGGATTACATTTTGTTTGAGGCTTATATAAAACATCTTTATTTTTAATTTTTAAAATTATGTATATAATTATTTTATTTTTCCATAAGTTATTGGGGTACAGGTGTTATTTGGTTACATGAGTAAGTTCTTCAGTGGTGATTTGTGAGATTTTGGTGCACCTATGACCCGAGCAGTATACTGCACCCTATTTGTAGTCTTTTATCTCTTACCCTCCTCCCACACTTCCCTCAAGTCCCCAGAGTTCATTGTATCATTCTTATGCCTTTGCGTCCTTTATAGCTTAGCTCACATGTATCAGGAAGAACACACAATTTTTACTTTTCCATTCCTGAGTTACTTCACTTAGAATGATAGTCTCCAATCTCATCCAGGTCACTACGAATGCAGTTAATTCATTCTTTTTTTTATGGCTGAATAGTAGTACATCATATATACATATGCCACAGTTTCTTTATCCATTCATTGACTGACGGGCATTTGGGTTGGTTCCACTATTTTGCAATTGTGAATAGTGCTGCTATCACATGCATGTGCAAGTATCTTTTCCTATAATGAGTTACTTTCCTCTGGGTAGATACCCAGTGTGGGATTGCTGGATCAAATGGTAGTTCTACTTTTATCTCTTTAAGGAATCTCCACAGTTTTCTATAGGGGTATTACTAGTTTGCATTCTCACCAGCAGTGTAGACATGTTTCCTGTTCACCACATCCATGCCAACATCTACTGATTTTTCATTTTTGATTGTGGCAATTCTTGCAGAAGTAAGGTGGTATCACATTGTGGTTTTGATTTGCATTTCCCTGATCATTAGTGATGCTGAGCACTTTTTCATATGTTTGTTGGCCATTTGTATAACTTCTTTTGAGAATTGTCTACTCGTGTCCTTAGCCCACTTTTTGATGGGATTGTTTCTTTGTTTGTTTTCTTACTGATTTGTTTGAGTTTGTTGTAGATTCTGGATATTAGTCTTTTGTCAGATGTATAGATTATGAAGATTTTTCTCTTTGCTCTGTCTGTTGCCTGTTTACTCTGCTCACTGTTCCTTTTGCCATGCAAAGGCTCTTTAGTTTAATTAAGTCTCAACAGTTAATCTTTGTTTTTATTGCATTTACTTTTGTGTTCTTGGTCATGAAATCCTTGCCTAAGCCAATATCTAGGAGGGTTTTACCAATGTTATATAAAACTTAGAATTTTTACAGTTTCAGGTCTTTGGTTTAAGTCCTTAATTCATCTTGAGTTGATCTTTGTATAAGGTGAGAGAAGACAATCCAGTTTTATTCTCCTACATGTGACTAGCCAATTACCTCAATACCATTTGTTGAAAAGGGTGTCCTTTCCCCACTTTATGTTTTGGTTTTCTTTGTCAAAGATCAGTTGGCTGTAAGCATCTGGGTTCTTTATTCTGTTCCATTGGTCTATTTGCCTATTTTTATACCAGAACCATGCTGTTTTGATGACTATGGCCTTATAGTATAGTTAGAAATCAGGTAGTGTGATGTCTCCAGATTTGTTCTTTTTGCTTAGTCTTGCTTTCGCTATGCAGGCTCTTTTTTGGTTCCATATGAATTTTAGAATTGTTTTTTCTAATTCTGTGAAGCATGATGGTAGTATTTTGATGAGGATTGCATTGAATTTGTAGATTGTTTTTAGCAGTATGGTCATTTTCACAATATTGATTCTACCCAGCCATAAGTAGGAGATATATTTCCATTTGTTTGTGTCATCTATGATATCTTTCAGCAGTGTTTTGTAGTTTTCCTTGGAGAGGCCTTTCGCCTCCTTGGTTACGTATGTGCCTAAGTATTTTATTTTATTTTTATTGCAGCTATTGTAAAAGGGGTTGAGTTCTTGATTTTATTCTCTGTTTGATTGCTGTTGGTGTACAGAAGAGCTACTGATTTGTGTACATTAATCTTGTATCTGGAAACTTTGCTGAATTCTTTTATCAGTTCTAGGAGCTTTCTGAAGGAGTCTTTAGGGTTTTAAATGTAAATGATCATCTCATCAGCAAACATTGGCAGTTTGACTTCCTCTTTACTGATTTGAATGCCCTTTATTTCTTTCTCTCATCTGACTGCTCTGGCTAGGACTTCCAGTACTATGTTGAAAAGGAGTGGTGAGAGTGAGCATCCTTGTCTTGTTCCAGTTCTCAGAGGGAATGCTTTCAAATTTTCTCCATTCAGAATTATGTTGGCTATGGGTTTGTCAAAGATGGTTTTTATTACATTTAGATATGTCCCTTGTATGGCAATTTTGCTGTGAGTTTTAATCATAAATGAATGCTGGATATTGTTAAATACTTTTTATGCATCTATTGAGATGATTATGTAATTTTGGTTTTTAATTCTGTGTATGTGATGTATCATATTTATTGACTTGTGTATATCAAACCATCCCTGCATCCCTGGTATGGAACCCGCTTGATTCTGGTGGATTATCTTTTTGTTATGTTGTTGAATTTGGTTATCTAGTATTTTGTTACGGATTTTAGCAGGGCTTCAGGGATGTGGAGATGCAGATGATATTGGGGTCTGAGGAAAGATGTCATCTGATAGGGGTTTGGCTCTCAAAATGGCACCTTGCTGCTTAGGGTTGGGGATGCCAGGGGTGGGGACCAGAAAGAGCTCCTTCTTTGGAGCAATGCCTTTGTGTGATCACTAGGCAGTTTCTTATGTTAGTTTCAAGGCCCATGTGGTCAAGGGACTCTCCTGTGGCTAGGATTCCTGAAGTCCATAATGGAGATGTGGACCACTGGGAATCACTCACTTACCTTTCCATCCATTGGAGAGCCTCTCTGGGCTCAGAGAGGAATCCTACTAGGTAGGCTTCCTTGCTTTCCTCCCCTTTATTGCCTTAGATGCTTTCTGTCACTTCTCTGTTGAATTCCAGAATTCCCTCTTATGTGGGATTTTTTGCTTACTATTTTGGTTCTTTGTGGAGGAGGCAAGTATCAGATGCCTTTAGTTAGTCATCTTGAAACCCCTCCCCTTGAAGTTTTTAAAGCTTTATGTTTTTATTTCTAATAGACCAAAAGGGTATAATCATATTTTAAATACTCTGAGGCTATATGGGGGACTATCCGAAGGCCACAGCTGAGTAAAAGATGTAGCAAATTGATTATCTATGTTTATCTTTTTATTTCATTTCCCAAATCAAATCATTCGTTTCTTCAAATAAAGAATTGTTCTTTCCCCCTTAAGTTATTCAGCAAATAAAAATGTTTGTATCTACCAAAGTGTATTTTAGTTTGAAATACATAATCTAACAAACAAGGATCTTTTAAGATCTCTGAGCAAGAGGCTTAGTTGCAAATAAAAAGAATTTTCAAGAATAAAAAGTGTAAATAAAGCATTTAATAAATGTTTACCTTCAGAAACCTATGGTATATTCTCCTGGAAAAGACAAAGATGAAGAATATAAGCCTACAGAAGAGAAGAAATTCTTTGGAAATTTTGCATTTTTGTGGATAGTGGTTTTGAAGAAAGCTTAGATATATTTAAATATGTTGCTAAGATGTAACTCCCACACTTTAAAGAAAAGTTCTTCATTTTAGTTGCCCTTACAAATTGGCTAAATTTATTTTCCCTCAACAAATAATTTTGATGGTTCCTAAAATTGTCCAGAATTTGAGGAAATACTTAGGTGTAGTAGATGACATCAATTTATGTTGACTTAGAGTCATTTTTGGATGGTTAAGTGAATCATGTCTGTTCTTGTCCAGTCTAGAAGCTTCTGCTTCCAAGTTTTATATATCCTCCTCATGTGTTCCATTCTGTCCTCATCATGTGGCATTTAACTTGTGATTCGATAGTGTCCTTATTATCAGACTCTACTCAATGACAGTTTAAACTTTTTCTGATGCAGTAAAAAGCTTTTCCTTAAAGATAAAATTCTTAAGGACAATTAGTTTGTGTAGGCTCATATGAAAATTGCTTGCATTTTGGAGTTGCATTAACTCTTCTCTTTTATAAATTAATAAATCCTATTGGTACCATATAATAGTCTCAACATTTGCCTTTTGTGTCTCACCTTTCAAAGGGCAATTTTACAAAAAGTATATTTTGCATGGCTCAGGCTTAAAGTAATGTCTTCAGATGCAATTCTAACTTGTGGCCATTGATTGTGACTATTGATAAGATTTACTATGTAAAGTATAAGTTACTGGAATAATACATTTAAGAATACAGTAGCTATCAAAGCCTGTATTCTGATTAATTGAAATCTGTTTTGAAAGATAGCAGTGAAAAATAAGAAGAAACTTTCTTCTCAATATATAAGTAACAAAACTGCTCTTTGTAATTGAGTTGAAGATTGATGCTAGGATCGTATTAACTCCAGGATTTCACACAGGATTTCTTGCGTCATCCCCTTGCTCTAGCTCATGGACAAAGCATTGCTCAAGTAATTGACAGACTATTTGTGTATTCTCAAGTCATTATTGTTTAGCACTGTCATGGGAAATAACCTGCCTAAATTTACTGGAGGTCTTCCTCCCCTCACCCCTCCCTATATTCTCCTACCTGGTTATCCTTTTCAATCCTATTACTCTTTCCTTGCACACTCTGCTTCCGGTTTAGGACCTTGGCTCTAACCAATACCTCTGCCTAAAAATTCATCTTCATGACATCCATTTGCCCAATTTCTTCACCCTTTGTAATTACCCCACTGAGTGACATTTTACTTGCTCAATTTTTGCCTTTCCAATCAGATCTAATTTATTTTATATTTTTAAAATTTATATATATTCAGAAGGTATGTACTAATTCATTTTCATGCTGCTAATAAAGACATACCTGAGACTGGGCAATTTATAAAGGAAAAAGGTTTAATTGGCTCACAGTTCCACAGGACTGGGGAGGCCTCAGGAAACTTACAATCATGGCAGAAGGGGAAACAAAAATGTCCTTTTTCACATAGAAGCAGCAAGTAGAAGTGCCGAGCAAAAGAGGGAAAGGCCTCTTACAAAACCATCAGATCTTGTGAGAACTCACTCACTATCACAAGAACAGCATGATTCAATTACCTGCCTCCAAATTCCTCCCACAACACGTGGGGATTATGGGAACTACAATTCAAGATGATATTTGGGTGGGGACACAGCCAAGCTGTATCAGAGTACAAATGCAGGTTTCTTACATACATATGTTGCATAGGGATGAAGTCTGAGCTTTTAGTGGACCATCACCTGAAAAATGAACATTGTATCCAATAAGCAGTTTTTCAGTCCCCACCCTACTCCTATCCTCCCACCTTTTTTTGGTCTCAAGTGTCTATTATTTCATTCCGTATATCTATGCATACCCATTGTTTAGCTCCCACTTATAAGTGAGAACATGTCATGTTTGACTTTCTGTTTCTGAATTATTTCACTGGGTATAATGTCCTCCAATTCTATTCATGTTGCTACAAAAGACATGACTTCATTCTTTTATATGGCTGAGTAGTATAAATAAATAAATAAATGAATATCTCACATACACATATACTCTGTGTGTGTGTATATATATATATATATATATATATATATATATATATATAAAACATTTCTTTATCCACTCCTCCACTGATGGACAGTTAGGTTGATTCCATATCTTTGATATTGGCAACAGTGCTACTTTGAACATACTAGTGCAGATACCTTTCACTTTGGGTACATACCCAGTAGTGGGATTGCGGGGTCAAATGGTGGTTCTGTTTCTAGCTCTTTGAGAAATCTTCACACTGTCTTCCATAATACTAATTTACATTCTTACCAACAGTATATAAGTGTTTTCTTGTCTCCACATCCCCACAACGTCTGTTGTTTTTGAACTTTATATTAATAACCGTTCTGACTGGTATAAGGAGGTATCACATGGTGGTTTTAATTTGCATTCTCTGATGATTAGTGATGTTAAACATTTTTGCAATGTTTATTGGCCACTCGTATGTCTTCTTTTGGAAAATGTTGCTCAGGTCCTAAGCTGTATTTGTCAGGGTTCTCTAGAGAGACAGAACTAATAGAAGATAGCCAGATAGCTAGATATAAATATAGATAGATATAGTTATAGATGATATAGATATAAAAGGGAGTTTTTAAGTAGTTTTAACTCACAAATCACAAAGTCTCAGGATAGGCCATCTGCAAGCTGAGGTGCAAGGAAGCCAGTCCAAGTCCCAAAGCTGAAGAACTTGGAGTCGAATGTTCAAGGGCAGGAAGCATCCAGCATGGGAGAAAGATGTAGGCTGGAAGGCTAAGTCAGTCTAGCCTTTTCACATGTTTGTTTCTGCCTGCTTTATATCCTGGCTGCACTGGCAATTGATTAGATTGTGCCCATCTAGGTTAGGATGGGTCTGCCTTTCCCAGCCCACTGACTAAAATGTTAATCTCCTTTTGTAACACCCTCACAGGCACACCCAGGATCAATACTTCATGTCCTTCAATCCAATCAAGTTGACACTCAGTATTAATCATCACAAGTCCATCCCTTGTCAACTTGAACCCATTCACATCTCCTGAGATCATATATTATCTGCAAATAAAGACAGCAACAAGGTCATAATTATGCCTAACATACTATAACTATCCTTTGTGCAACTGAAAACACATCAATCCCCAATGCAAATGCTACTATGTAAAGTTAATGATACTTAAATGCTGACATGAAGTCTGTAAATCTTATGTCCCATGATAAAGGAAAAAGGAAATAAAATGAAGATATTTTCTTAGTACAAGTGTATACATACACAAAGATGTTTTTAACGAAAGAAGGAGGAAATACTCATGACAATTACAGTCCTCGTATCTGCCACTGGTCACGTGGTTGATGACTACCTTCTGCTACTACGCATTCTGTATTCCTTTTGTTTTCAGTAAACACCTCAGCAGGTCTTGGTTTTTTTCCTGGTGGAGTGACCCAAACCTTCATTTGTAGTCCTGCCTGGATTGGGCTGTTGTAATTTCCCATTGATCTTAATTACAGGGGATGGTAACACTAAGAGATGCCCTAATGGATCTCCTGTACTCCATGAATGCTCTTCCTTACCACCATTGTGGAGTAGCAGACTGATTTCATCTTGATAGTCCCGGTCAATCACCCTAGCCAACACTGTCACTCCTTTCTTAGCCTGTTGATTTAAAGGTAGGAGGAGCCCAAAGTATCCAGGTGGCAATCTTAACTTTCAGTTTAATGGAATCATTATTGTGTCACCTGGTGGCAGTGTTCCTCCCTCTGGAACTAAGACCTTTAGGCCAGCAGAACATAATGTTATGGGAATCGGAAGCAAAAATGTTTCTAGTGGATGACTAGGAGCAATGGTGAGTGGTGCCACTTCCACTTCCACCCTTTGATTCCTGGACCCATGAATCCTGGCTATGGGAGAAACAGTGCTACATATTGGACACTGATTCAGAGCATATATGGTCTTCTGGAGAACTTTGCCCCAGCCCTATAAAGTATTGTCACCTAGCTGGCATTGTAATTGTGACTTCAAAAGGTCATTCCACTGTTCTATCAATCTAGCTGCTTCAGGATGATGGGGAACATGGTAAGACCAGTAAATTCCATGAG
The DNA here is from genome assembly GCA_004027715.1 of Plecturocebus donacophilus. Lineage (NCBI taxonomy): Eukaryota > Metazoa > Chordata > Mammalia > Primates > Pitheciidae > Plecturocebus > Plecturocebus donacophilus. The sequence continues at coordinate 29,254 of PVKP010009886.1, read as the reverse complement.
CATGAGCCCAGTGCTGCACTTGTTTCGCTGTAACATAAAGTCAGTGCCTTGATTAGAGGCAGTGCTATATGGAATACGATGATGGTAGATAAGGCATTCCATTAGTCCATGGATAGTAGTCTTGGCAGAAGCATTGCACGCAGAATAAGCAAACCCATATCTGGAGTAAGTGTCTATTCCAGTGAGGGGCATGTCCTAGAAAGGGGCTGTAGTGCTGCAGCTGTCCACTTTCAGATGGTGCCTCCATCTCGTGCAGAACCATCCGTGAACCAGGCCCTAATCTTCTCTTCCTCTGTCAGCTGATCATAGGAACTCCCCATGAGGCCGTCGGTGCAGCCTGAGGGAGAAAGGGCAGGGTGACAGGAGTGGAGACCATGGGCATTTGAGCCACTTCCTCATGTAACTTACTTGTGCCTTCAGGATCTGCTCAAGCCCGATCACGTATATCCCACTTCCATTTGATGATGGAATGCTGCTGTGCACACAGACTTTATGGCTAGATGGGTGAGAAAGCATCCAGTTCATAGCAGTTCAGGTCATATGGTGACTTGATGACCCATAGTCAAACGTTCAGTTTCCACCAAAGCCCAGTAACAGGCCAAGAGCTGTTTTTCAAAAGGAGAGTGGTTATCTGCAGAAGATGGCAGGGCCTTGCTCCAAAATCCTAGAGGCCTCCACTGCGATTCACCTATGGGGGACTGCCAAAGGCTCCAAACAGCATCCCTGTCTGCCACTGACACCTCAGGCACCATTGGATCTGCTGCGTCATATGTCCCTAGTGAAAGAGATGCCTGCACAGCAGCCTGGACCTGTTGCGGAGCCTTCTCCTGTTCTGGACTCCACTCAAAACTGGCAGCCTTTTGGGTCACTCGATAAATGGGCCAGAGTAACACACCCAAATCAGGAATGTGTTGCCTCCAAAATCCAAATAGGCCCACTAGGCATTGTGCCGTTTTCTTGGTTGTGGGAGGGGCCCAAATGAAGCAACTTATCCTTCACCTTAGAAGGAATATCTCAACAGGCCCCACACCACTGGACCCCTAGAAATTTTACTGAGGTAGAAGTTCCCTGAATTTTAGTCCGTTTTATTTCCCATCCTCTGGCACACAAATGTCTCACCAATAAGTCCAGTGTGTTTGCTACTTCTTGCTCACTCGTCCCAGTCAGCATGTTATCAATGTAATGGACCAGTGTGATATCTTGCGGAAGTGAAAGATGATCAAGGTCTCTCAGAATAAGATCATGACACAAAGCTGGAGAGCTGATATACTCGCGAATTCATCATTTTCTTTCATAACTTTGCCCAGTGAACTTATGAGCAACCAACCAACTTCACTATATTCCTTGATTCTCCACATGTAGTCAAAAGTATTTATAGAGTCACTAAATTCCTTGCCTCTCATAAACGTTACATTGGGAGTGTCACATGCATTTATTTTGCATAACTCTCTAAAGGATTCATGCCAAGGACTATCAATGTTCTTCATACTATTGTTAGAAAAAGAGTCCTTAGAATTTTGGGTCTAATCATATTAATCAGCCAACTCCAGAAACCCCAAAACCAATGAAAGAACATCATGCTTAATATTCTGTTCCTCTAGAACCACTCCTGGTACCAAAATCTGTATTAGTCAGGGTTCTTTAGAGAGACAGAACTAATAGGATATATATATATATATATATACATATATATATATACATATATATATGTATATATATATAAACAAAAATAAATACAGCAAAAACAAAAATAGACAAATGAAACTTAAAATGCTTAATTAAACTAAAGTATATATATGAATATATATAGAGGAATATATATATGGATACATAGAGAGGAGTATATATATGAATATATATATATATGGGAGTGTGTGTGTGTGTGTGTGTGTGTGTGTGTGTATGAATTTATTAAGCAGATTAACCCACAAGGTTCCACAACAGACCATCTGCCAGCTGAGGAGCAAGGAAGCCAGTCCAAGTCCCAAAACTGAAAAACCTGGAGTTCGATATTCCAGAGCAGGAAAAATCCAGCAAGGGAGAAAGATGTAGGCTGGGAGGCTAAGCCAGTCTACACTTTTTATGTTTTTCTGTCTGCTTTATATCTTGGCTGTGCTGGCAACTGATTAGATGGTGCCCACCCAGATTAAGGGTGGATCTGCCTTCCCCACCCCACTGACTCAGATGTTAATCTCCTTTGGCAACACCCTCACAGACATACACAAGATCAATACTTTGCATCCTTCAATTCAATCAAGCTGGCACTCAGTATTAAACATCATACTTACTTTCTAATGGAGTTGGGTTTTTTGATTGTTGAGTTCTTTGTAGATTCAGTGTATTAGCCTTTTGCTGCATTCATAGTTTTCAAAAATTTTTTCCTCATTCTGTAGCTGATCTGTTTACCCTGTTGATTAAGTCTTTTGCGGTGCAGAAGAATTTTAGTTTAATTAAGTCTCATTTGTCTATTTTTGTTTTTGTTGTGTTAATTTTTGAGAACTTGGTCATGAATTCTTTACCTAGGCCAGGTCTAATTTCTAATCCTCCTTTACAGCCTGTCTTTCCCTCCAAGCTAAATATTATTTTACCCCTCCTTGACACATGAGTTAAATGAACCTTATATCAGTTAAATAAGTTGACTAGTTCAACGTAAGTGGTTTCTAATTTTTCCCCATTACAATGCTTGAGTAAACATCCTTTTGTTGCTCTTCTTAATTTTCCCCCATGACAGTTTTGACACTGTCATTAATTTTCCCCCAGGACAGTTTTCTAGATGTGGACTTGCTGGATCCCAGGGTGTGCATATTTTCCAAGTGTATCCATATTGTCTGGATTTGCGTTTTAATAGAGGTGGCAGCAATATCAGAGGGGAGAATGAAACAATGATTCTAGGAAGGGAGAAATGCCATGTGAGAATGAAAATATGCATTTGTGTTATTGGATTTGGCATCCGGGTTGGACCAAGCATTTTCTATGAAAATCTATAAGCACTTTCTCCTTATCAGAAAAGTACCTTGCTTGGTGCTTTAAAAGATAAATGACTATTTAGTTTAGGAGACTTGCTCATAATTGCAAAGCACAGCAGCTGTTATTTGAACATCCTGAGCCCCTTTTGGACCACTGTAGGAGAAGGAGGAAGAGGGGTGAAAGTGATTTCTGCTGCCGAGGGCATGTATGATGACAATGAGTGTTTGTCCTAACTTTTGACACTACAAAGCGATTGGAGCTTTAGGCAAGTAGTGCTCTACTCCAATTGTCTTACCAGATTTTTTTCTGAAGTTATTTGACCTCTTTGCTGCCTCGGGCCTGCTGCTCTTTCACATGCACCTGGAAGAGACTTTAAAATATGCACAGAATTGAACAAAGCAGTAACCATTCATTAGTGTCCCTTAACAACATGTTTATTTGGAAAGGTAAACAAACCCTTGGGCTTAGTGGATCCTAAATGTTAATTTAAAAATCTGAACTTATTTCCATCCTTATCACCTTAAATGAATTGCTAATCTGAATGATAATAAAACCTTTTTTTTTTTTTTTTTTTTTTTTAACAGTTGGAGGCATCTATACTGTGATCCAGACAAAGGCCAAAACAACAGCAGATGAATGGGGAGACAACTATTTTCTGATAGGTCCATATTTTGAGCATAATATGAAGACTCAGGTGGAACAGTGTGAACCTGCAAATGATGCCGTCAGAAGAGCTGTGGACGCAATGAATAAGCATGGCTGCCAGGTAAACGAACTGACACTTTACTTGGCAATTCTCAGTAAACTTATGGGAAAAAAGACTGCAATTAACATGAACTCATAAGAGAAGATCATTCACCTACTTAGGGAAAAAGAGCAGATTTGTGAGAACGATGACGAACTTGCCTTTAAATGGATTCCATTTGAGACACCTAGTGAAAACCAAGGAGGAAGGATAATTGGTTTGGCGTTCAGCAGAAGCTATAGGGTAAACATGTTTTTGAGGAAGTCATTAGTACATAAGTTGAAGTCATGGGTGTTGATAAAATTATTCAGTGTAAGTGCATAGATTTGAACAAAAGTTTTCAGCCAAACCATGTGGAATGTTAGCATGTTAGGGCATCTACATTGCAAGAAGCTAGAGACTGCAAATGTAGAAGCAAAGCTAATGATGAACCAAAGATATTCAAACCTTAATCCTCAAAAGCTGTGACTATGCTACCTTTTATAGCAAATGGAATATTGCAGATGTGATTCAGTTAAAGATTTTGAGAAGGGGACATAATCCTGAATCATCTAGGTGGGCCCAATGTAAACATAAGGGTCCTTAGAATTAGAATCAGGCAGGAGGTGTAACAATGAAACCAGAGGCTGGAGGGATGTACTTTGTAGATGGAGGAAGAGGCCACAAGGAATGTAGGTGGCCTATAGAAGCAGGAAAAGGCAAGAAAATAGATTTTTCCCTGGAGACTACAGATGGATTGTGGCTCTGTCAACATGCTGATTTTAGTGCATTTTGGACTACTGACTTCAATATCTGTAAGATAATAAATTTGTTTTAAGCCTCTAGGCTTGTGATACTTTGTTGCAGCCACAACAGGAATCGTGATGTCAAGTCAAGGGAGGAGAGAATTTTAAGTATGAGGAAGGGATTAAGTCAACAAAGGTTTGATCCAGGGTCTGTTGGGTTTGGTAATATTCAGGCCATTGGTAACATGGAGGAGTACAATTTTAAAGGAGAAAGAAAGGTTAAATCACATTTCAGTGGGTAAAGGAATAAATAAGTGGTCAGAAAAAAGATACAGAAGTTGTGATTATGAGATGTTTCTATGAAGAAGAAATACAGTAAAGTAGTTGCAGAATGACATGGTTTTGAGAATTGGTGTTTTATTAAATATGAGTAAGACCTGAGCATATTTATTTGCAAAAAGGAAATACCTAGAAGACAGGAAGAAGCTGAAAGCTCAGAATAAATGGAGGATTGAAGAGAGTAAAGTTGCCAAGAAAGAGGATGGGAACAAGATCCAAAGCAATATTGAAAGAATCATTTTTCACTTGTCTCAAACAGAAAAAAAGGATACATGCAAATACTAGAGACAAGTTAATGCAGAATTCAGGACAATCTTACCCAGTGATTTTGATGATCTTACTGAAGGAGGAGTTAAAGGTCATTTTAGTAAGAGGCAAGTGTAGAAACTAGGGAAGTTCAAGAAAGAAGTTGTTCAAGGTGTTCAAGGAGTTTTTGGACATGTTTGAGATGTACTCATGACTTTGTCATGGCACAAATACACACAGCTGTGACTTTGTCCAGGAACAATCTGCCGTCTGAGTGACAGTGCAGGAAGCAGAATAGATGAAGATCCAGTGCTGTTTAATTTCAGCATTCATGCAACGGGTCAAGATGGCCCAAGAATTGAAGGCAATTGTGAAAGGGATTGAGTTAATAGTTTAAGTGATGGGCCATTGCATTGGAATAGATAGGAAATTAAGGAATTAAATAAGGAATAGACAGGAAAGTAAGCAAAGCCAGAAAGAAGATGATATTGTAGAACAAAACGGAGGGTTATAGGAACTGGAGGCCTTAAAGGGGAGAAAGAAAAATATATATACTGGGAAAAACAGAGTGACAGAAATGGAAGTACAAGAGTTGTCATTGGGTAACAGAATGCCACGGGGGAATATTTTAGAGGAGAAAAATTTGGGATTTGACAAGGAAAGAATTCAGTCATGATCTCGGGTAGCTGAAATTAGGTGGACATGAAAGTCTTTTAAGTCCATAAGGTCAAGTAACCATGAGGTTAAGTGCGCAGGATAAAAAAATCTGGACTTTGAAGTTGCTTAGGATAAGGTCAAAATATAACCTTATCTTTGCTGAATAAAGAAAGGTAATATTTTTGGATAACATACATTTCAAAGGTGTTTTATATGTAAATAATGAATAAGGCTTTAAGAGCTTTAGCAGAATTTTAAAAATCAGAAACTTTCCTTCCTACTCATCCCAGGAATATAGTTTCTGGGGGTGAAAAAATGCAAAGCCTTCACTTGAGATGCTGTGTGGGTACTGGTGTCTAGGACGTGTTCGCAAAGTTTAAGGAGCGGAATGTATAATTTACAAGGGAACTTGAGATCCCAAAGAGTACCAGAAAAACATTTCTTAGTGAAGGCAGCATAGAGAATGTTAGAAGTGTGATAGAACAATGCCTGTTGTACTATCGGAATGCAAGTAATTAGTATGTTAGACGGGGCTTGCATTTGAAGTTCTTGTAAAGAACCAGGTAGATGAGAAACACAATGAAACTGACTGATCTCAAGACTACATGGATTTCTAGTGTAGGGATATTTTCATGTTGCAGCCAAGAACTGACTGGAGGTCAATACCAGCTAGCTTGCATTCTCTATTTGTATAATAGTCTCAATTCTTCTTTACGATCTTAGCTCACTGTATCATGTGGCACATATTACGCAGTTAGTAAATATTATATAATAATATTACATGTTATTCACAGTGTATAAATAGATGAAGCAATAAATTTCCCAAGGAGAAAAAGTGTTGAAAAGTTGTTTGGGGCTCAAGAAAATTTCATCTTAAAAGGAAACAGTGGCATGATAAACACTGAGTTATAATGGAAACAACAGAAACATAATGAGTGTCTTTCAAGGTTGACCAAGGAAAGAGCATCCCCACACATGCCTGGGTCCCATGGTAGAAAATGATCAAATTGGGCTTCAGAGCCCTGGAAAATTCAGCCATAGATGGAGTCGTAAGTGCCAGTATATAAGCAATATGAATATATTTTATCTTCTAAAGATGCATGGATTCATATTCAAAGAGACTGCTGGCCTCTGCTGAGTTCCAGAAAGGATTGGAAGTGGTTTATCAGGTTGTATACCATGTAATAGGAGAATAAACACAAAATAAAAAGACAAAAGAACAAGTAAATTACTATAGAAATATAGAGACAAAAAGGAAGTTAAAACTTGAATATATAAGTGATGATACACATACAACTGGAAAAAATAAGAGAGCTAATTCATTAAAACTTGCACAAGATAAAACATTTAGGAATCAAAGTCAATTTGAAGAATGTAATAGAATTATACTTTGAGCTGCTAGATTAAAGAGATAATGTATCTAGGGCAATGTATTTAGTTAAACCTCTGGCAACAACTATATTGAGAAACATTTTGTGCCACTTTTTTGATAGTAATAGTAAGATAAATCATACTGGTCTACAGAAATAGTTTTTTCTTCTAGCAGGAAATATTGTTAGTCCTTTTGCATAAAAGAAAATAAGCAACACTGGAGACATTATATCTAAATACCCCGATTTTCAGAGATACAAAGCATTTCCTGGCTCTTTCACAAAAGCAGAGACTATAATATTAAACCCTACAAGCTCAAGGTCACAAGAGAGTGACTAAAGATAGATGAACAGAGATTACCTGATCTAGATACATTGTTCTAAAATTTAATGACGAGCAAGAATTAGAAGGTTCTAGACGAATGGATGCATGCCCATTCCAGCTTGAGGCTCAAACAGCAGAAGTTATATGTTATCAATATTCTTTTCTAAGTAGCTTGTTTAATCTGCTATTGAGTGCTACATAAAGTTTATATCCTCAGAGTGCAAATACATTGTCCTGTCTTGCATGACTTAATATCACTACATGGCTATGTGTTCTTTATATGACAGGTGCATTTTGGAAGATGGCTGATAGAAGGAAGTCCTTATGTGGTACTTTTTGACATAGGCTATTCAGCTTGGAATCTGGACAGGTGGAAGGGTGACCTCTGGGAAGCTTGCAGTGTCGGCATTCCTTATCATGACCGAGAAGCCAATGATATGCTGATATTTGGATCTTTAACTGCCTGGTTCTTAAAAGAGGTATGGTTTATTATACAGTGATACAACAGAGGAGCAGCACAACTGCTTTCAGTGCTCAAAAATGATCCCATGAGTTTTAGATGAAGCAAATTTTGGCATGATGCCATTATGGCTTGTCCTAATACAGTTTACAGAAATCTGAGGAAATGTTCAGCATTCTGCAAATTAAATGCCAGACTTTGGAACCAAGTAATAATGATACTTATTACTATTTACCTCATGTCAAATTTAAATGACACGATGTATATAAAATACCCAATTATATTTGCCTGATACGTAGATGATACTCAATATATATGCAAAAAAAAAAAACTCATGAAGTATAGAATCTTAAGATAGCAAATAGTTTAATAAGCTATTTGTTTAATAAGCTTTCCAGGTGGTTCTGATGGACACTACATATGATAACCACTGTTTTAGGTTAACTCCCCAACCTTCCCAATTCTCTGCTCAGCCTTCTTGAATTCCAGTGTTTTGCTATGGTCACTATTAAGGAAATGAACTCTCATTGTGGAGTCAGTGTGAATGTTAATATTTTGTATGGGCAAAGCAACCTGTCTCTTTGTAAGGCAAAGAGACAGTTGCCCATCTGATCTGAAATTAGACCCTGGGGTGAAACTAGACCCCAGTCTTCAGTGTGTTACAAAGCTGCTATTTGATTCTAAGCACTTTTTTTATTAGCCTCTTTCTCTCTAATTCCACATTCTTAATAATATATCAGTTAATTTTCTTTTTGGCTTCAAGAAAAAGAAAACCCAAATGAGCTGAATTTAAAACATAGAATAATTTATTATTTATTTTAAAATGATGTAATGGCATTTTAATCTTTGTTTCTCAAAATCAAATATGCGAATATATGCATGAGAATCATTGTTTGCCTTTTGAGTTTTCGAGTCATTGAAAATCCAAGTAATTATTTATTAGAAAAGAATAATATTATAAAAGTCCTTTTTTCTTCATAGCATTTTTTTTCATTATCAGATTGCTATATACTTTTGGGCAACATTTGCTTCTCCATAATTGGGCCACTACAAATATAGAAGGCATTTTCAAGTCTCTTTCTGGTAATTCCTTCAGCAAATATCAAAATGCACACAATAAATAAACACATACCATGTCAATTAAAAAAATTTAAGTAGTTTTTAAAAAATAAGCTTTTAAGTGAGTAGTCCCAATTGATTCAGCTGTTCAGTGATAGTTTTAAGAATTTATTTATTCATCCAGTAAATACATATATTTTAGTTTATTTTGCATTTATCCCATTTATTTATTAATATCCATTACCTATTATTAATATTAGTATTTATTCTTTCGTGCATACAAAAAAAAAATCAGACCCATCACTGAAACAGAGGATTAAGACATAAAAATATGTGGGGTTAATGAACATGCCACTGAATCTTGTACTTTCTTTGCTAAATATTCATGCTTTATATTTAGACTATTTTAAAATGCAAAAGAATTTATAGACACCATAACTCCACTTATGTTGTGGACCATGATCACAATCAAGCTTCATCTACAACTTTTCTGAATGCTTTTTTATTTTTCTGATGTAGGTGACAGATCATGCAGATGGTAAACATGTCATTGCCCAATTCCATGAATGGCAGGCTGGAATTGGACTGATCCTTTCTCGAGCCAGAAAACTTCCTATTGCCACAATATTTACAACCCACGCCACACTACTTGGGAGGTATCTCTGTGCAGCAAATACTGATTTCTACAACCATCTTGATAAGGTAAATATTCCTTCCTCCTTCCCTCTTACTCACCCTTCTTTCAGATCGCTGAAGCTGAAGGGTAAGTATTGATCTGTACATTTCATCTGCCAACCAGATGGCAGAAATGCCCTTTTAGCTGATCAGTATTCATGACCAAACTTCCCTTGGGTTGACAGACAGCTCATATAGTTCAACTTTGTTCAGAGTAGAGTATAGAAGTGAGAGGCCTGATTTCTGTCCCACTTTGGAACCATAGATCCAAAGGGATATGACTGGAGCAAAGACACAGTGTAGGTGCAAAGTTGGGCCCTTGTTCTAGCCTAAGGCTATGGAAATGCTGTGAATACCCTGGATCTACACACAGCTCTGAGTGGCAGGTAGAGAACTGGGATTTGAGACATACAAACTTGCACTATGAGCTTTACTTCCTCTGCTTCTTCCATCTTCCAAGTAAACAATTGATTAAAAGCCATATTATAGGTTGATAGGTCAGTTTTTCCCTGTAACTTTGCAATGTGTAGGGGGCATTTTTGTGGGATCAAATAAAACAGAAGTTATTGGAAACAGGGATATGGGTCCTTGGTGAACAACAAGTTATTTTTGCTCATCGCAGCAGATTACCTGATTTTATGACCTGCCAAAGTCATTCAGTTTTGATTTATTTTTCCTATTTTTCATATGTCAATTTAGATTAATAAAAGTATGTATTTTATACCATCATATTAATAATATTAACAAAGCATTTGAGTAATGTAAATTCAGGGGTTTTGCAGATTTGGTATCTATATTAACAATCAACTCTATTTAGCACTCTAAGGTTCAGTTTCACTATCAGGAAAATTACGAAGTTAGAAAGTTGATTTTTAGATTTCCTAGGTTAAAGACTTCTAGGATTCTATAAAACAGAATGTGTGTGTGCATGTAATACATAAATAATACTCAAATAATGCTACTAAAAAGTTATACTACTATCTCAAAGACACTTAGAGCACAAGAAAGTTCTTTCTGAAAAACTTTAACATCTGTAAAGCAATGAGGGGTCCTAATGAGCCCTTCCCTAACAAAAGGTCAGCCTAATCTAAAAGTCAAACTAGAAGCATAAGTTGTACATTTAAAATAAAGTCACCAAGGAATTCAGAAAGCCTAGGACCTGGAAGGTTCTTAGTGGCATATAGTAATGGTGGACTAATAAGGGCAAACCAGTGATCTGTGAGAAGCTGATAAGCTCAACAACCGTGTTTCCTGGAGAGGAGTGCACTTTGACTTTAGTGAAAGAAAATATTAGAGTGGCAGACTGAATATTTCACTTTGGAATTCTTGAATCTTACATAGTAATTATTAATTTTAAAAGTTACTAATCATATACATAGGATGTGCTTATTTGGTTTTAAGGAAGAAATGCATTATAGTATATGTTATATATTACAATTTTACCCTTTCTGACAGTGTTTGTCATACTGTCTTCAGATAAAATCATATATCTCCCTAGTTTAAAGGCCCTCACTGGTTGAGATAGTTAAGTGTAGTCAGACCCTTGCCCATCTTTCTAGTAAAATGTTCTATCTAGCAGAATGGCTAGTAGACAACAAGCAGTCAAGAATTAACTTTTGGGTTAAATTCATAATCATTTTTCACAACAGAAGTCCCCATGCTCACACTAAGTTTAGAATTTGGGTGATACATAAGAATACCAAATCATATATGTGGAAGGTTTTTTAAAATTCAGTAAAAAGAATAAGTCATAGTTTAATCTTTGATGCAGGAACCAGGATGTTTCAATACATTCTGACATAGACAAATAAAAATAGGGCAAATATGAGAATAAGAATAAAATTATGTTTTGTAAAATCAGAAATATTACAACAATTTTACTCAAATTACTGCTAACTGAAAACAATTTTTGTTGGGAGCCAATTACAAAAACTCTAATGCTGGTTTAAGTTTTTAGTAAAATTTATTATTTAAAATAATATTTTAACGATTTTCGGTCAGCATATGAAATTTCTGAGAACCTCTAAGAATATGTCTCCAATCTCATTTTTATGATTTTTTTTTATTATTATACTTTAAGTTCTGGGGTACATGTGCAGAATGTGCAGGTTTGTTACATAGCTATACACTTGCCGTGGTGGTTTGCTGCATCCATCATCCCATCATCTACATTAGGTATTTCTCCTAATGCTATCCCTCCCCTAGTCCCCCAACCTCCAACAGGCCCCGGTGTGTGATATTCCCTTCCCTGTGTCCATGTGTTCTCATTGTTCAACACCCACTTATGAGTGAGAGCATGCGGCATTCCAAACTCATTTTTTAAAGTCCAGTCATTGATCAATTATCCCCTCAACTCTAATGGCTATGTAACAAATGCTTTTTTTCCCCTAAAGCCTTTAGTTTTCTTATGTTTTGGCCCTTTTCTTCTTAATAGTAACAGAATTTCCTAGATGGAAATCTGAAGACAGTGTCATTTGGGATTAGAAAATGGGGAAGGAAGCTTTCGACAATTATTTGGTGAATTTAAACTATTTCTTCTGATCAAGTTTTGAGCTCATCAATTTCAATTATATGGTTGCCCACATTTGTCACTGGACTGTGTTTTATTGATTAATATGTACTTTACCCATTTTTTATTTTCCTATACACATTATCCAGAATTCAGTAAAAAATTATGAGCTATATTAAAATGCAAGAAACGAAAACCCATTGTCAAAAAGACCAGGTCCAGATATGTCCTATGTTGGAATTATTTATGGAGATTTTAAGATACAATCATAAATATGTGGAAAAGTGGACAGTAACATGTGTAAATGGATAGCGTTTCTGTAAATCCACAGCTATGGCCATACATACTGCAGGCCTGAAAGATAGGGCACCCCATAGGAAAAGAGAAAGGCAGAAGAGTGCACATATGCCTGACGTCCCCGGATCTCTCGTGAGATCGCCAGGCTCCTGCTATCCTCCTGCTGTGTTTATGCATGCTCAGCCTGCTCATTTAGAAAATCTGTCTTCCCATCTCCAAATGTCTGAATGTTAAATGCTATCTTATCTGTGACATATGATTCTTTACAACAACAATAATAATTAATAATAACAATGGCTAACTTTATTGAGTACTTTCCCTAGACCAGGTACTTTTCTAAGCCTTTGACATTTGTTATCTCATTTGAAATTCACAAAAATACTCAATGGGATGGAAAATATTCCTTACTTCTTTCCAGAGTTATTTTTCTTAAACATTGGCTCTGTTTTTACCACACCTCTAAATGAACACTTTCAGAGTGGGATTTCTTGTTTTCAGGACAAAGGCAAAATTCCTAGGCTCATCCTCAGGGATTTCAGTGATCTGGCCCTATTGTATCTGACCAGCCTCTGTCTCTTACATTCTACACCCAATGCTACAGTCACATCAGACATCCTGCTATTTTCTGCACATGCCATAGCATTTTCTATACTTGTTCTTTAGGGCAACTAGTATTTCAGCTAAAAATAACTTTCCCAGAATTAAACTTTCACTTCCCAGTTCAAATGCCATTTTACTCATCCAACCAATTTGGAGATACAAAGATGAATAAGTCTTGGTCTTTGCACTTAAAAGTCTTACATTTGTAAAGATGATACTCACTACACTTATTGTAGATACTTTTGCCTACCTTCAGCCAGAGTGAATCAGTGCTGCTCTGATCCTATAACTTATTCAGACACATATCCGTTTAATTTCTGCCTGTTTTTTTACCCATTTTTTTCCATTAAGGTAATAGAGATGCATAAATTGCTAAAAAAAAAAAAAATGTTGGTTAAATGAGAGATTTGGTTCCACGAATTAGACCGGCCACATAGAGCTTTTAAGAAAACTGCTGATCCAAGCACATCATATACAACCTGAGTTAAACATTTTCAGAGAAATGATTGCAAATATTACAGTTGTGAGAGAATGGTCTAGAACTTTCTTGTCCTAATCATGAGGTTCCTCTAATGGGTCTCTTTTTAGCATTTTTCTCTCTATGTTGCCATAATTACTGGGACTAACTTGTTGATAGAGTTGAAGTCTAAGTGATATGAAAACAGATGAATACAAGACTGTATTCATTTATCAGTCAGGCTGATTAGGGACCAAATTAGGGTTCTACTAAGATTCTTAATAGGAATGTGACCGTGGATAAGTTTTTTGACCGCTGAAAGGTTCAGTTTCTCTCTCCATAAAATGAAGATAAAATATGTGTCTCAGTAGTTTATAAGGATTCAGTATGTTACTGTGCTTAGTGGACTGCTTGACACTAGTGCTGAAGAGCTACTAACGATCTTTACTATGAAAAGCACTCTACTTCTATAATGCCAGAAACTTTATATACTTTTTGTCTTAGACACTGCTAGTTTCATATGCAGCTGTGTGAGACATTACATTCAGTAACCAAGTAAAATAGCAAAAGCTCACAACTGTTGCCAATTATTTAAGTGATTGTTGGGAATTTGAATTTTTTTAAGTTAAACTATCCAGAATTATAGATGATTGCATAATCTAGCACATTATCTAACTAGAGTAACTATACACTCTTTGCAATTATAAAGGGGACGTTCTATAACCAAGGAAAAGCATTTGTCCTTCTCTTTTTCAGATTCCCTTTCAGTGAATTAAGCATTGTAATAATTATTCTTATTTTTGATGTCAAGTTTAATGTCAACTTTGTTTCATTGTTTATGGGAAAATACATTAAGGAGTTTGGGGAAAGGTATGAGCTCAGTAATCCAAGATGTAGAATAACTAACAGTGTAATTAAAATGTTAAAAATTCAAGAATTTTATGTGATTACAGCAAGATGGAAACATCATTTACTTAGGGAGTTAAGTAGCAGTTTAGAAGGAGAAATGGTGTAAACAATGCCTTTTAAAGTGTAAGTCCTTACGTGTATTTTGGTAATGGGTTTAATTCAAGTTTCTATTACTTTTTTTTTTTTCCCGCGGTCATAACATTTTACATAGCCTTGAGGTAAACCAATTGGTGAAATGTGTGATTTTGTTTTGCTTGTGTAGAAGGGCACGTGTTAGCAAAGGGGTGTTTTGTTTCTGTTGTTCACAGTTTGACATAGACAAAGAGGCCGGGGAAAGGCAGATTTACCACCGGTATTGCATGGAGCGAGCCTCCGTTCATTGCGCTCACGTGTTCGCCACCGTTTCTGAAATAACAGCAATAGAGGCCGAACACATGCTGAAGAGAAAGCCTGGTAATTATGATCCCTGAATCGCCGACCTTTCGGTTCCAAATGACAGTAGACTATGAGGATTCTGTTTTTTAACCGTGAAGTAGTAGTTTGAGGAAAAATTGCATTCAGTTACCATGCAGCTCTTTACATGTATTTTAATTCTCAATTTCAGTAGGTTTGCAGGGAAACCAACACAAAGCCATGTCTGGAACACGGTTAAGGGTTCAATCTGTGCTTGCTGGATACATGAGCTATGATCTGGGTATGATCTGGGTTGTCATAATAAGTTGGTGTATGTAAGGAAGCTCAGGTGACTCTTGTCTTTTAAGAAAATAAAAGCCAAGAAAATAAAAATTTGTGTGAGACTATCCCAGTCCTACCTACTGTAACATTGTCTCATTGGTGCTGTGTTGGTAGAAACATGTTGTTTATCTATCTCCAGATTCCTTGCAAATTTTTCTAGGAACTATCCACAGACCCAACCAGAGCTTGCAATGATGAACTCATGATCATAAGACATGGCCCTGTCTCCTGGTCACAGCTGATTGGCCCAAAGGAAGACACCTGACATAAGCTGAGCAATCAGAACGCTCCCATTCAAATGAGTCTCCCAGTGCACTGTCCTGTAGTAGAATGTGAGCTTTGAGCTGTTGGTCGTGTTCGTTTTCCTATTCCGCTGCCCTGGATGCAAAGATTAAACCACACTGAATTTCTGTAAGAAGAAAAAACAGACTGAGAGAGAGAACTCTTTATGTTCTCCACAGTGATTTCAACCGCTTTTCAAAATCATTCCTGATGCTCAGCTAAATCTTTGCCATCCTATTAATAAATTCCTTATATTGTACTTAAGCCAGGACTAGTAGATTTATATTTCTTGCAACCAAACTGTCCTAATTAATATATCCTCCTTGCTTAACTCCTGTGGTCTCATCTCTAGTTGTCCTTATTTCAGATAGCAGAATGTATAGAAGAGATATTTTGAGGTACTAGATTATAAAAAGCAAAACAAGATAGAACAAGAATCCAAGTTATTTGAATAGTGCCAGCATGAAGAAAGAACCTATGGTATTCTTTTTTCTTTCCAAGGATTCTCTCAGATTCACTTGTATTCTTACTCTCATTCTTCTTTTGGGAGTTCATTTCAACAATATGCTCATTTCTCTCTTGGATCTTCCTTTTTCCTGTCTACAGAAACTTTCTGAGCTTACAAAAATGCTTTCTTTGTTTTTGCCTATTTTAAAGTGAAAATTTCTCTTGAGGTTACTACCCTGCCAAATGTCATACCATCTCCTTTCTCCTTTCACCAAATTCAGGGCCATCTAATATTTTTTATTCCAAATTCAGGGCCATCTAATATTTTTTATTTTTCTTTACATTCCCTAGCATGTTCACCTAGTGGTGAACATCTTTTTCCATTGCTTTTTGTGACACTGCACATTCAAATTTCTTTTCAATATAATCTTTTCCGTTGCCTCTAATCATTTTTCTACTTTCTTTTACTTTTCAAAATGGACATTCTCCAAGATTGTATTCTGGGTCCTGCTTTCTCTATTTTCTTAAATTTTTGTTTTCTTAAGAATATAGCTACAGAGTAGTGGTCAAAGTATGAGCTTTGTGCTGAACTGCATGTATTCAGTATCAAAAATAATTTTGTCTTGAATATACGTTACTAGCAGTGTGACATTATAAAAGTTATTTAAGTTGTCTGTGCCTTATCTGCAAAATGTGGATAATAATTCTCTCTTTTACCTAGAAATGTTGCAATGATTCCAAGAGTTAACATATGGAAAAAACAGCTCAGTGCCTGGTCCATTGTAAAGATTTATGAAATATCAAAAATTATTGTTTTGTATGGATCACTGTCTAGATTTCCCCCAAGTTCCCATCTATTACCAAGTGCCCACAAGCTAGCTTTACCTGGAAGTTCTACCAGAAACTATAAACACTGCAATCTAGTCTGTTTCAGATTGGCAGTAGAATCATGTGGTGGCTCTAATGGAAATTGTGAAATCTCTGAACATTTTGTGGTTCAAGAAGGTCAATGGACTTTTAGTAGATCATTAAACATATAAACCTTCCCAAGAGCATTCTGAAAAAAAAAAAAAGTATCACATAGTGTAACTATGATTTTGTATTCCTCAGTTTTTCTTGAAGTCCTCCCTGATTAAAAGTTTAACTACAGCCATTACTTTTAATGCTGAGGGTACAGATACAGAGCAAGAGACAATGTTGATGGGGTCAAAAACATGCATGGGACAAGATATTTTTCAAAATATCACAATATACTCATTGGCAAAAGCCCATATTTATTACTGTATCATTATACTTTTGCCATAAGTTTGATTTAAAATGATTTAGGATGTTGAAAAGATGATATTTTCTTTAAAACATTGGAGAGAAGGCAGTATTACACATTTACTAATTACAGATGCATAACAGTACCACATACGCCTTAAATGTCCTATGTTGCTTTAAAAAAGTTTGTCATTTTCCCTTTAATATAGTCATTAATAGTATGGCAATTATTGATTTTTGAGCCTGTGCTAATGCCTCAACATAAATTCTAGCTAATGCCATCTTTTAGTCAACATTTTTCCTTTGTGTTGGCATTGCCTAACATCAGAAAGGTGGGTAACATTGACATTGTCTTCTATTTGGGAACAAATACAAGAAATTAGTGATCAATGTTGCTTCCAGGGAAAGGAGCAAATTGGGAAATAGAAGTGGAAAGGAAGCTTTTCAAGGTCTATATTTTGATTTTTTAAAAATTTAAATGATATGAGCGTATAACTTAATACACTAATTGTGTAATAATTCATGTACTTACGTGAACTAATTAGACTAAATTAAATAATCAAATTAATTTAACTGATTCATGAGATTAAATTTAGAGCAATGCCAACTATAGAGTGGAATATCTCACAAGTTGAAGATAGTCTTTGCTAGTATAGTAAACATTGAGAAAATCCTTTTAAACACAATTTGTAATGACTAGATTCTATGTATTTTTACTTTAAAGTTACAATTGTAATTATGCCACTATGTAAAAATGTCCATATAATCCTTATCCATCAGTGAGGCATAAAAACATGTTTTAAACCTTATTTCTTAAGCCATGTAGGCAGTGATGTGCTAAAACCAGCTCACAGTAGTTCACAAGAACCAATTGCAATATATATTATATATATATATTTGATCTTTTTGTAATTGTTTTTGAAACAATTTAGAAAATTCCTGAGAATTACAATCCCTAATAAATATATATATATTACATATGTGTATATATAAATGTATATATATGTGTGTATATATTGCATGGATGGAAATACTGTAATAGTGTTACTGCACTTTTCTTCCCAACTCTGCATTTACATTGGTAGCTTGAAATAGGTCATGATGGGAATATTTGCACCTTGAAGAAAGGCAAATACTAAAATAATCTCTCTGTCTCTCTCTCTCTCTCTCTCTCTCTCTCACTTTCTCTCCCCCTACTCTCTCTTTTTCTTTTTCCTGGAGTACTCTTTGTTAAATTTTACCAGCATACAACTGCACATAGGCATGTGCATGTGAAATTATTCTGCTATAAATATGGATATCAGAAGGCCTCATGGGCCTAATTCTTGAGGCTAATAAACAGACAATTTCAGGACACAGATCTTTTTTTATTTTATTTTATTTATTTTTTTAGTAATTGTTTGTGAAGCAATTTAGAAAATTCCTGAAGATTAAATCCATGATAAGCTGGTATTCACATACATTCTTGCCTTCTATAGCATTTTGGATGGTACAGTTGTATAACACCACTGCATTGTAAGGGTGGAGACCCCTGAGCCCGGCTGCTTTGGTTCTAAATCCAGCCTCTGTTACTTTGTAGTTATTTGAGCTTAGGCAAATGACTGAATATTCTGCAGGCCAACTTCCTCATCTTTAAAATGGGGACAATGAAAACAATTTACCTCAAAGGGATTTTTAAAAATTATTATATTTCAAATATAATAGGGTCTGGCACAAGGTGAGCCTTACATAACTGCTGTAGAAAGATAAATACATGTTAAGATGTAATCGTCATACTATACTAGTCACACTATATAGTTCATTTAGGAATTATTCACCTGAACGCTTTCACTGGAAACTTTGGCTACCTAAGATTGATGCTACTGTGGCCATCTATGTAAAATAGTATAACAAATGTCAGATTACGTAATAAAAACTCATAAAAATCCATAAGTTCTTATTAATCACAAAACATGACCAAAAAGCCTGGGTTGATTTTGTGGAACCATGTCAACAGAATAGCCAGTTAACTGTAAAAGATTCTCTTTTTTTTGAGATGGAGTCTCACTCTGTCGTCCAGGCTGAAGTGCAGTGCCACAATCTTGGCTCATTGCAACATTCGCCTCCTGGGTTTGAGTGATTCTCCTGCCTCAGCCTCCCCAATAGCTGGGACTGCAGGCACGTGCCACCACACTTGACTAATGTTTGTGTTTTTAGTAGAGATGGGATGTCACCATGTTGGCCAGGCTGGAAAAGATCCTTAAAATTACAAAAATCTTCATAGTTCTGTGCTAATTTTTTTTAACATAGCTTCTTTTTTCTTGCTTTTGATTTTTTGTTACTAAATGTGGTAACCGATGTATTCAACTCAGTAGGTAATTTTCATCATATGCTCTGAGTGGTCCCGCTCTTTCTTGTCACAGATCAGTATTTGGAAAACCAAGAATGTCTTCCTGCTTAAGCAACAAAATCTCCTGGGAAGAATGAATCAGTGGATATTAGAAATAAGAAATTATAAGTAAGAATAGAAATTAGAAGAGGTTGCCTTTCTAGTTTTCTAAACGCACAAAAGATGTCGCATACACCTGTGGAAAACAAGATAGCAGGAGGTAGTTTAGAGCCGGGGTTAAAGAAACAGTATGTAGGAGCAGACTGCATGGATTCTGCTTCGACTTACCAGCCATGTGTCCTTGGACAGGGTCCTTAAACAACTCTGTGCCTGAGTTTCCACCTCTGAAAATGCAGATAAGAGCACTTACTCCATTGGTTTGTTGAGGAAATGGAGTTACACTGTAAACCTTTAGAGCAACACCTGATGCACAGTAAATAATCAATAAATGAAAACTGTAGTAACAATTATTATTGCTATTGATTAACCTGTCTCATTGTACCAGTCCCTCATTGTTATTTTGGTCAGGTATTTCTGATTTCCTATTTCAATCAAAAGATCAAATTTGTTGTAAATTTTATGAATTTTTTATGAACTGGAAGTTTTATACATTTTAAATTTTATGGTAATTGGAAACTAGAAATGTTAGTAAACATCGGACTTTATAGATTTAAAGATACGTTTTTTCTATAATGGTGTCCTCTTTGAAAAGAGAAATTTCATAATAATTTTATTCTGCTTTTCTAGATGTAGTTACTCCAAATGGCTTGAATGTTAAGAAATTTTCAGCAGTGCATGAGTTTCAAAATCTACATGCCATGTACAAGGCCAGAATCCAAGATTTCGTTCGAGGTCATTTCTATGGGTATGATTTTCTTTATTTTAAAAAAAGTAGCATCAGATATGAGGGATCATTGCTAGAGAGAAAACAGACTTATAATTGTAAATGTTTATCTTTCCCGGCCCCTTTGTACGTTAACAGAATTCATGTGTACGTTTTGTTGCTGTTGCTGTATTTCATTTGAATACTGCTTTGTTTTATTTTAGTCACCTCGACTTTGATCTTGAAAAGACTTTGTTCCTTTTCATTGCTGGGAGGTATGAGTTTTCAAACAAAGGAGCTGACATCTTCCTAGAATCCTTATCCAGGCTAAATTTCCTGCTGAGGGTAAGAAAGATCTAGGACATGATATAATGCTTTTGTAGGGAGAACTTTCTTCTGTGGGAAGTGAAGAATTTTTTAGCATCTTAAATAGTTTTCAAGAGAATTAACGATAACAATGTTCTAGAAATTGCCTCAGCCTTTCAATTTACATATTGGAGTTGGCACATTGTCAACTTGTGTATTTGTCTATAATGTCTTCTTTTTTTTCCCTTAGGAGAATCTTAAGCTTATCTCATTATACATGCTATGTTTTAAGAAGTCATTATAACATCCCCTTTACCCACATGAGTTTGTAATCAATTGAAAAATATATAGAGAGAAATCAAGTGAATGGAGAGCAAGATATCAATTTTCAAAAAATCAATGAAGGTTGTAATGGAAGATGTGGCTTATGCATATGGCAGTGGCTTCCTAATACTGAGCTTTGTTATTACTCTTAGCCATTTAATCATAGGAAGATCTGACCACCAGTCTCCTCCCCTTACTGAAGCAAGCCTTCAGAGTACCATGTGCCCCATAGCTGGCAGCCAAACCGGACAGCACTAACTCTATAGTACAAAGCAGACACATACATACTCGGTTCACTCAACTCCCAGCCACACCTCCTCCCTGCAACTGAGAGTCTTAAACTGTTGAACTAGTGGATATCCCACCACATGAAAGCATGAAGGAGGAAAAAGAAGATTCTTACTCTCAACAACATGAAATCATTTTTTTTTATTCAGGAAGATGGAATACAAAGTGGGTTCTCAACTAATCCAGCAAAACAATATGCATAAATAGAAGCAACTATAAAAAATGATACCATATCATAGCTATTGATGGATGCTATTGGTTTATATTCCAATCCCATCACATAAACATATAGAATAAGTAATAGGAAAATATTTACAGGAGAACAGTGTAGAACTTCAGTTTTAATGAGATAATAAGAAAATCTAAACTTTCTTGAGCTTTGTACTACCCTCCAGTTAAATTTTTATTTCTTGAAAGATTTATCCTTGCTTTAGAGCAGACATTAGACCAAATGTGCTACAAAATTTACTAAAGCCATATTAATAAGAAAGCAATTCATTAATAAAATCCAACTATGCAGAATAGAACTGAAGGCTTAAAAAATTATTCTTAATTAATCTTACTTCATATTTCCTAGTACATATCCATTCAACAAGCTTTATAATGGACATATAACTATATCAAATATACAGAGACTTAGGAACATTATTAATAAATGTATTTAGATGATTAAATATGCACTTTATTTATAGATATGAGGAGAAGACTGATTACCATTATACTAGACATAAAAGATACCTGCAATACTTGGAGAAGTTAAAAGAAGGCATTCTCTTTCCAAATAGTACATTTATTCTTCGATAGCACATAAGCTGTTCTAGGGTGAGTTTCCTATTGTACACCTTCTGTAGCTTTCCCTAATAAAATGTCAGGCCCCAGAGGGCAGAGACTACATGCTAGATGGTAAAGTACCCCACACTGGAGCTAGTCAGTCATTTCCAGAACACATGAACATTCATAGGGGTTCACGGTTTTAAGTGAGTTTATTCTTTCATCCTTATAGTTTCTTAACAAGTCATTTCCTTTTGAGAGATGCTAAGCCAGCAGTTTAAATGTCAGCTTTGGCGCTAACCTGTTATAGGAACTCAGGCAGAATATTTAACCTCTCATTCCTTTCTTTCAACATAAATAAAGTGAGGAGAATGATGCCTATTGTATATGATTGTTATTAGCATACTTAAAGCACCCCAGCACAGTGCCTGCTATCCCAAAAGTGCTCAGTATGTGCTTGCTTCTTTATTCTAGGGATAAAAAAACAAAATATAACATCATATGAATCAAGACATTTAGTAGAAAAATGTAAATAATCTATTTGTCATCAATCAATTTGAATAAGCAAAAAATTCAAATATTATTTTAGCTTTTACCAAAGCTTAAATCTTCATTAAATTTCCACTCCGAAATTTTAAAGAACTAATTTTGATCTTGTAATATTAGCTTTCATGCTATATGTTTAACCACAGAAAAGCAAATGTCATCAATAGCAATTGTTATCTATTCTACATTGTCAAATGCATAAAAATATCTTGTTTGAATTTTTTAGCTGTTAATTGACAAAAATGATTGAAGGTCAATTTGTTCATTGACAAGTACTGATTGAAAATTAAAAATTTAATTTAAAATGTCTGAAAAAGTCTAAGGAAGGTGAATATAATTTGTCCGTAAATCATAAATAACTATTCCTTTTATTTACTGGTAGTCCCTTTATCTACTGATATTTTAAAACACTACTTTTCAATGTGTTTAAGTTCCATCTATTATACTTTTTAAAAACCTTTGATAGTTGACTCTGTTGTGTTTTCTAATTCCTCATCAGATGCACAAAAGTGAGGTCACGGTGGTGGTGTTTTTCATTATGCCTGCCAAGACAAATAATTTCAATGTGGAAACCCTGAAAGGACAAGCAGTGCGAAAACAGCTGTGGTAATCTCATGTCCCGTGAATGTTCTCAAGCAATAAATGTAAAAAGATTTCTTTTAAGTGAATGATATCTCTTGCATTGCCTTGAACTTTGTTTTCCCTTAAGATTATTACAGACAAATAATACTTGGCCCTTTTTTCATTGTGCTACTAGTGTAGATTATTGTAATACCTATAATATCATAGGTGTTATAAAAATTTTGAAATGAGCTACCCTTGAAGGAACAAGGTCCTGTAGAAATCTTAAAAGCTGAGTCAAGCATGTTTAAACTTTTTATTGTGAAATTCTAAAAATACGTCAAGTTAAAAACTTAGTCGTAGGACCTCCTGTATACTCATAGTTCAGATTCAACAATGATCACTAAATTCCCATCTTGTTACATCTATACCTCCATCTACTCTCCCTCTCTGCTCTCTACCCTATTTCAATCACCATGAAGCAAAAAAATTTTAAGCTCTTTGTGCTGGCCACGGTTCTGTTGCCTCAGCTCTGGAGATTTTAACTTAAGCTGAATTGGAAAGTAGTGAAATAATAAAAGAGGCTATAAAAAAGACATCTGCAATTTCAAAGAATGTAATTTCAAATAATGTCAATAAATAAATAGTATTATCACGATAAATAAAGACTAAACATTGTCATACTGTTTAAATGATAAGTCTTTCTGTTTGAAACAGGGACATTGCACATTCTGTGAAGGAAAAGTTTGGAAAAAAACTCTATGATGCATTATTAAGGTAGGTGCTTGGAATGCTTTGTACTTCAATCACTTAAGGCTTCACTATTCAAACTTGACAACTTAGACAAACATAACATATTAATTTTGTTCCAAATATAAAGGAATTAGTAACCTTTGAAAATGTATTACGGCATATGAACAGTGTTTTATCCTTCATTTGGCAAAACTTGTAAACATCTGTACAAATAAGAATACATTTATATGCAGGCAAGTTCTAATTCAATGAGGAAGTCTTTAAAGGTTGATATGTCAATCTGAAGCTGAGGGAGACTTCATGAGATTTTAATTCAAAATATATATTGATAATACACATCAAATATCTATTTATATATTAAGTCTATATGAACATGTTTACTTAATTGAATAACCAACATTATTTATTAAAATACATGAAATATCTAACATATAATCTGATGCTTAAGAATCACTGAAGTAGTGCCAAGTGTTTTTATTTTTATTATTAATATTTTTTCCCCTTCAGAGGAGAAATTCCTGACATGAACAATATTTTAGACCGAGATGATATAACAATTATGAAAAGAGCCATCTTTTCAACTCAGGTAATAAGGAAAAAAGCACCCACCATGTCCCATAGTTATTAAATTCTATCTAAGTCAGTATTTTAACTTATTGAAATGTGCTAATTTGGAAAATGTTTAGACCTGAGGCTAGAAAAGGCATTCTTACATAGTCACTTAAATGATTACTTTGTATGTTTTTTCATTAGTGGTTTTAAGGGCTCCTTTAAAAAATCTCATGAAACTTGTCTTTCCACTCACAAAATTATTTTTGAATCAATATAAAAATTGTGTATAGTGTAGTAACTACAAAAAGTCCTAAATATTTCCAAAACATAGCATTTGAGTCACATTAGAGAAAAGAATATTTCTTAGTCAAGTGGAATTATTACAAAAGAGGTAAAATAAATGTATTAGACTTGTATCAGACTGCTTGCTATAACAGGGAGGAATCAGATACCAGAGGAGAGGCTTGCTAAAAGAAATCAGTAAAGTTCATCTTAAGTCAAGACTTCAGGACACCTTTATATTCCCAATAAGTCCCGGGAGCAGTCAGGAAGTCCAGTCTCTCACATAGTAGCTGCAGGCAGGAAACAAAAGCTTCATGTGTTCACAGTAAGTGGAGGAGATGCTTCAACCCATTATCTTCCTTTGAAACACGCACAAGAATTAGTCATCATCATTAGTGCCCTCTCAAAAGGCTGGAGGTGTAAAGGTTGTATGAAATGTCAATGATCTGTTGTTGAAATTAGTCACCCTTGTTAATTCCGTCCGCAATTGACATTTCCTTCCCTCTCATACTCAGCGACAGTCATTGCCGCCAGTGACCACGCACAACATGATTGATGACTCCACCGACCCCATCCTCAGCACCATTAGACGGATTGGACTTTTCAACAATCGCACAGACAGAGTCAAGGTAGATCTAATTGTTTATGTGGGGAACTTCAAACTTACATAAAATATATTTTCTGATAATTTATTAGGAGATTTCCTTAGTTGTTTTTCCATCTACCAGAAATTTAAATATATTATTTAAATTATATATATATATTATTTTTAAAAATATTATTGACTATTTTAAGTATTACATCTACCAGAAATATTTAAGTATTTTAGTTCAGTTTCTTGTCTTTTGTAACTAAAGTATAATGAATATTTTGGTATAATTCTGGAAAATTGAAGCATAGTCATAGCTTTGGACTATAATCGTAGTATTTATTTCCACTGTACAATACTGCCAATAAACAAAGGAAATTACTTACTTTTTTATTTTTATTTTTATTTTTTTATAAGCCTACAGCACCCGGTATTCCCAGGCAGTCTCCCATCCAAGTACTAACCAGGCCCGACCCTGCTTAGCTTCTGAGATCAGACGAGATTACTTACTTTTTAATGATACCAACACATTCTAAGAATTATTTGAATGAAGGAATTGATGATATTAACATGAATTGTGTTTGCTTCTTTCTAATAAAGTTCAACTTAAGGGAATAATATGAGAAGCTTCCAGTTTCAGAGAATGTGGCCAATAAGTTTTTATATAATTTTCCATGGAGCAATTCATTCTTTTGACTTGAGTTTCTGCAATGACTAGACACAATGTTACTTGCTGAGGACGTTTATATGAATAAGACCTGGTTTCTGCCACTGTGGAGTTTAATCTATACGATACTTACTGAGGGCCTGCTGTATTCCAGGCATAGTTCTAGATATGGAAGACAACGGTGAACATGCAAACAGATAATTGCTTACCTCTACTCGGCTCCATCCACTAATGTCCAGGATCAAATGACCGCAACCGAAATTTTCAAGAGATCCTACTTTCTCTTCTCTCATTTTTAGCAGATGACCTAATTGATAATTAAATGAATTATGAACTCCTTCAGTGACACTTCATGCTGGCCTCAAATATAGATTTTGACCTATTGTTACATTTTTTCCTTCAGGTTCTTAGGACTATTCTGATTTCAATCCCCACATTCTGAGGAAACTTGTCTTATCTTTTTACCTTCTGTTCTATTGTACATTTCTTTCTTATCACTAACTCCTTCTCTTGCTATCTATAAATATTTCTTAAATTTTTCTGTGTAAAAAAAATCAACTAAATTTGGCCTTCACCCTCTTTCCCTTTTATGTTTTTACAAAACAATGGGAGAGATGGTCGCATGTAGGAAAGGCCATACTTAGTGACTGATGGATACCGGGAGTAAGAAAGAAGGAAAAATGAAGAAGAATAGCATCCTGGCTTCAGTATTTAACCAATGCTTTCTAAAAATCAAAACAAGTCTTTAGCAGAAGCTGATTTGAGGGTCATGTCATGAACTGAGTTCAGTTTCTAGTGAATTGAGTTTGAGTTACGTATGAGATATCCAACTTGAGATGTTTAATGGGCACTGAGAAAACGTAGGTGTGGAGCTTACGAGGGCAACCTCAAAGGGAGACATTGGTGCATGGGCAGCAGTGGACACCAAGCAATGGTGATCCCGACACACTCAAAACCAGGTTGAGGGCCGGGTGCGGTGGTTCACGCCTGTAATTCCAGCACTTTGGGAGGTTGAGGTGGGTGGGTCACTTGAACCCAGGAGTTCAAGACCAGCTGGGCAACATGGTGATACCCTGTCTCTATAAAAAATACAAAGAAATTAGCCAGGTGTGGTGGCACATGCCTGTAGTATCAGCTACTAGAGAGATCTAAGTGGGAGGACTGCTTGAGCTCGGGAGGTAGAGGCTGCAATGAGCTGTGATTGTGCCACTGCCCTCCGGCGTGGGTGAGAGTAAGACTGTCTCAAAAAAAAAAAAAACACAAAAACAAAAATAAAAAAGACTAGGTTGAATGAGTAGAGAAAAATGTCAATCCAAGGAGACTTCAAGATTTAAGAGAAAGTTAAGGAGGAAAAGTCAGGGAAAGAAAGAAAGAGCAGAGAATAAAAAGAAAAATATTTCAGAAATTGAGGTAGGAGAAATGTTCATAATTGTAGGAAGACCTCATGATACCACATTAAGTAACACAAGCAGTTTGTAAAATGTTCCATTCTGTGTTATCCCATTTATATCAAACATATGTATATGCACGTATACCCTAGGCCATAGAATTGTTACTGGAATGGCAGGTTTTTGATCTGGATCCCCTTGCTCATGGCTCAGAAAGCCAGTCACTGAGAAAATGAGTCTTGCTAGGGAAGAAGCCTTTTTCGGGTGCTGCAGCCTATGAGAATGAGAGATCAGCCTCAAACTCATCTGCCATCTGACTAAAACTAGGGGGTTTATATAGCGGGGAAGGAATGTAAAACAGGAATTAGGGAAGGATAAAGAAGCAATCATGAGGAATGAGATGTCTGGAATCTCACTGTCTGGATGCAGTGATCTGGTGAGCAACTGTCCCTTACCCGAGGATCAGTTTCCTGAGGGAGAAACTCTGATGAGACAAATGTAAATTTCAAGTTTTAAGATCTGAAGTGTCAATTTCTATGTTTATTCAAAGACCCATTAAGTATTATTTCTATAGGATAGTGGGGCTAGTTTCATTATAAGTGGTTTTTATTTTCTCATTTGTGTTTCTGTATTTCTGAAATTTCTACACGTAGCACACCTTCTATAATAAGTGAGCTACATCCCTGGGAATGCAGGAATGTATCCATCAAGGTGCACTAGCCCTTAGATTTTTCAGTATTATTAGATCCACAGAGACTTATACTTCGTTACAGTGTGTCAGCACTAACTGGACTTCATTCTCATATAGTTTAACCTAGGCTGATCTTCTCTCTCTCTTTCTGTTCTGTGTGTGTGTGTGTGTGTGTGTGTGTGTGTGTGTGTGTGTGTGTCCTGGAAAGAAAATAGTAAAGGGGCAATGAAAGCCTTTTATTTCCCTGTAGATTTCTGTTTTTCTCATTTCTGTTTTTCTTTTGTGTCACACTTATATCTAAATCTATAGATCTTTTTTTGAGGTCTGTCTGCTGCCTGGCACATGTTATGTACTGCACATGCAGATAAAAGGGAGGGATGAGGGAAAGTGGGAAAAGGAGGGATGGGTCATGTAGCCGGCAATAGTTCATGCTTCCCTTGCTCTTGGGAAGACTGAGGCTGGAAGGTCCCTTGAAATTGGGAGCTCTAAATCAAGAATGCCTTGCTGATTTATGTTTAAAAGCGTTTTGCACGAAATGATTTTCCAGGAATGAGAAAGTACCTTATTTTCTAAACATATGTGACACTTTCATACCTCTGCCCTTCCTGATGTTGTCATCTCTTTCTGAAATACTTATCTGTCATCCTAATAATTCTTTTAAGCTCCAACATAAAAGTCATTACTTCCTTGCACCTTTCCCTAAAACACATTCCTCTACTCCAGACAGGAACAGTGTTTCCTTATCTGCATTCTCGAGATACTTTATATCTACTGCAGTTATAGGAGTTATCACAAGAAATTGTACTTTTAAAAATGTTATGTGTCAATTTCTCTAGAAGAACTCAGTTCTTTGAGGCAACCGTCATGTCTCGTATGTATTGTCTCAGTTTAGGTTCTCTGAGAGGCAGACACCAAGGTGAGAGGATAAAGGAGTTGAAAGCAAGTGCAGGCAGGGAGATGCAGATTAGAGCGGAAAGGAAGGATGATGCCGGGAGAGCCATAGACTGCAGTGCAGGTTTAAAAATGCCTAGGCTGTCCTTCCTTCTGCTCTCCCTCCCTTCCTTCCTTCTTTCCTTCTTTCATTCCTTCTATTCTTCCTTTCTTCCTTCTATTCTTTCATTCTTCCTTCCTTTCTCCCTTCCTTCCTTCTTCCTTCCTTCCTTTTTCTCTTCTTTCCTTCCTTCCACCCACCCTCCCTCCCTCCCTCCCTTCCTTCCTGTCTTCCATTCTCCCTCCCTTCCTTCCTTTTTTCTTTCTTACTTCCTTCTTTACTTCCTT